>PNEQ01113670.1:0-20224 GCA_003012365.1 Medauroidea extradentata
ATTCTAAGTTCTTCAGGGATACCTTAATCTCATCGATGTCCTTTCGCTGTAATAGATCCTGATCTTGAGTAGACTTTTCTAGACCCAAGTAATTTTCCACCTTTTTTAGAGCGTCCCTTATGAAACAAAGCTCTTTGCCCTGGTCATGAACTAGGGTCTTCAGGATGCAGTTTTCATTAGAAAGTTGATCCAGCTTGTCAGCTAAGCTATTTAGAATAAAAACAATATTGTCCTGACCCAATTTCAGCGCAGCAATATCTGAAATACCTGGCAGGTTGGCACCAAAGCCTGGAAAATCATCAGAGGATTTGTCACACACGTTAGAAGATGATTCATCAGAACCAGAAAGCACTTTAGATTTCGGCGAACGAAACATATTTCCGACCGCAGAGAATACTTAGCCCTCTGAGAACCGGATTAGCAGGAGCATTCGAGAAACACAACCTGCTCTGGCAAGCGCTTGAACTACACTGTTTTATTTAAAATGAAATATTTATTTCTCTAAGTAGACATGCATCCTTACAACCGCTCATCTTATAGAGACTGGTAAAAAAACATTGGCAGGAAAATATTTTCAAGCAATATATGATTACCCTTCTATAGGTATAAATAGTTTGTGTATTTCTTGGACATGTTTGAATGATCATTAGGTGTCTACAAAAGCATAAGTATACGGCTGCTGGAAACATAACCAAATTGGTGAAGTGTTGCATGTGAACTATGTTGCACGCACAGGCAGTGCGGCAATGTTGCACCTGAGCGGAGACAAGGAGAGTACACATGACCCTGGCAGTTATACGCTGTATTTCCCTACCACGTGCAGCAAGTTGACTGATTTGTCAGGGAAAAAGATGTCTAGCCATGCACACAATAGCAGGCCTAATTTTATAAAGTAAATACAATAGGATGTATAAGTGTGTTGGAATACAAATTGTGTAAAAGGTACCACACAGGGAAACATTCACTGACAGTTGACTAACATAGCCGCGCCAGTACATTGATCTCGGTAATTGACTTGAATATCATGTATATTTCCAGTATCCTTTTTTCCGATAGTTCAAATGTAAATAAAGATTAGTTATTTGTATGTGGACAAATATAATAATACAGAAACACATATTCTGAATAACTTATGCATCAGAGGGAGTATAAATACACCTTCGTTCCATATAGGAAGTAAAACAAGTCACCTTACATGTGGTAGTTAATTGTAGAAAATGTTATAATTCAGTATATAGGTACATTTCTTACAAATGAAACACACTCTAGGATGGCGAAGGCTGCTAACAGTTAAGTGAAAACATTTGAGGCTCTGTCTTCCGTGCTTAAACACTAGAGATTTAGGACCATTTCCCAGAAAGAAATAACAGTCTTTGTAGCATTACTTGCTACGCTGCCATCTTGAGTAAGTGCTAACCTTTCTTCCTCACAGAACCTGTTTATTTTGGCGGCTGCAAATCTTGGTGGAAGAGTGACAAAAGTCACTCGCAGAGTTCACAAGAACACGCTATGTACAACTATGTACACCTAAGTCAGCAAACGTCCCGCCCACTTGCAATCACATATTTCAATACATTCCAGTGCAAGGGGCATAGCTCATTGTAGTGGGTTGAGTAAGTTGCCCTTGACTGGTATGAAGCTAAGCCAAGTGGACTATACCATAGACACTGCAGAAAGTGTGAGTTACGCGACATAGTTTATAACGAAGTGGGAGCAGGTTAGGATCCTGAATAAGCACCAAGGTGTTATCCTCTACATTCACAGTATTCTTAATCCACTTGGACCGGAGTTGCGCCAAAAACAGTGATGAACCTGTTGAAGATTCTACTTTGAAAGCGGATTTGGAGGTGCGTACTGACATTAATTCTTCTTCAGCTAATATTTGTGAATGTCCCAATGTGAGTAAGTGACTTGGTGTAAGTGCAGTTTGATCGCTCGAATCTGAAGACAATGATGTTGATGGACGTGAGTTCAGAACTGCTTCTGTTTGAGTAAGTACAGTTTAAAATTCTTCATAAATCTGCTTTAGGCTATCTATCACCTTATTCATGTGTTTTTTGCTGATTAAGCCTCTCGTATGTTCCTTTTCCTACCAACAGATTGTATACAAGAGATCTTCTCTGAACAGTGTGCAATATTTGCTATTGCAGCATCATATGTCAGCACTGGGTAGTATGGGATAACAATTAAAGGGTAAACATCTGACCAGGTTTGATTTGGCATACCCTCATACATCAGATTGTGTATAGTCTGTCTCATGTAACTTTTCACATTTTGACATTTCTCTTCTGAGAATTGTGCCTGGCAGTTCCAGTGTTTGCAGCTCTATACTTACCTGGCTTCCTGGAAAAGCAGTGTCTGCAATCCTGTTTACAGACACACTTCTCAGAAGTGAACTGTCAAAATATGCAATACTTACATGAGATAGACAATAGTTTGTATGCATGTGATGTGAATTACAGACACAGCTTATACTGAGAAAGTACTAGTTGATGCATTCTCAGAAGAAGTGTGTACCTTGGAAATATTAGCGTACCAGCTACAGGTTGGTGAGTGGTCTGTGGCTACAATGTGCACTCACAAGTAAAGTAATGTTGGTTACAGTGGGCGGAGGGATGACACCCTGCGGAACAGAGAGGCGTGGGATGGCAGAGAGCATGATCTGCTGGACAGAGAACTGCTCGAGAGGGACCCTGACCGGCGGAGAGTGTACGAGAGGGACGAGTCTCGAGGTCCTGTGTCATCCCTGAAAGGCCGTGACTGGGAGGCCCGCGAATACACGGACTCACGTCGTGAGTGGGACACACGTGGAAGGTACGGTGCAAATGAAACATTTATGAAATTGTCGCAGTCTAGTTTGTTGTTTATCAAGCAACCATACACCGTTATTCTAAGTAGGTATCAATTTTTTAAATATCTACAACAGATGGCATAGGTGCAGTAATTACAAACAGGAGGTTCAAAAAACAAACATCAAAAGACCTCTGCATAGAACATGCCAAAACGACACTCCACACAAAAATACGTAAAATGTACGCTGTGTAAATGAAATGGGTACTTATAACACCTAGTTTTGCGTAGAGCAGTGAGAACTGGGAAATTAAGTTACAAGTAAATAATATTCCACTTGGATGCAGTGGCCCCAGGAATCTAGCGTGTTGTGGCTTTAGCTCCCGACTACTAATTCTATGCTCTGTTTCCATAAGTTTTCTCTTTTAAAAGCTCTTTTAGTTCTTCTCTTTATTCTGGCCATTTATGTTCTTTGCTGTGGCGACAGGGCAGGAAAACCGGGAATAGTCAGGGAAACATCCCCGCCCCAATCTCCTTTCCCGGAAATCCAGAAACAATAGTTAAAATCAATTAAAATGAGGCCTGCATGACTGGAGTTGCTTGAACTGGCAAGCATAAAGTTGCGTCTGTTGCATATGTGCCAAGTCTCCCGCTTGAGGCGGGAGACTCCTGACTTTTTGTTTACTTTCCCGCCCTCTTGCTTTCTAATTTTTTCTCCCACTTTTGTTTCATATCCTGTTCGTATTTTTTTTAGAAGGAAGCAAATGGCAACGTAGCATTAGCAAACTACGAACCAAATTTTAAACATGATACGTCTGTTGTGTTATCAAACAGTCTGTAACCGCGTCAGCTAAACCGCGATATAGTTTACAACTTAGGCCTACAATAATAATAAATTGTTCTTGTTCAGAAAATTTGCTAACTGTAAACATAAATGTGGTTGGCTATTGGATTCATCTTTGTGATGCGCACGTCGCACGAATGGTTGACTGTAGACTGCTGCAGTTCAGAGCACAATATGGCGGCGGTTCGTGTTTGCGTGAATATGTTGATGTTGGTGTTGGATAGATATTTATATATAGTTTAATTACATTGCAGCAGGTTTCTGACTGTCTGAAATTGGAGTTGAAGTGTGAGTTTTCGATGATATTGTATCTATTTACATCATATGTTACGATGTCTGAGACTAAAGCAACAAAGTATTTGTGTGACTTCAAGAAATCATTTAGTGATGAATTCTCGTGTATTCTTTCCTCGAGGAAAGGTGAGTATTTCACATTTTTTTTGCTTTGTCGCTGCGATTTTAGCATTTCACATGCAGGAAGGGGAGACAAAGTAAATCATACCCAAACAAATAAACACAACGATAGTGCCCAGTACATCGAAAACAACCTAAAACTTAACTTTTTTGCTGTTATGTCATCACAAAAAGATGAGCAAATTGTAAATGCTGAATGTCTGTTCACAACATTTATTTTAGAGCATCGTTTGCCGTTCTGCTGCTCCGGCCATCCAGGGTTACTTTTCAAAAAAATGTTCCCTGATAGTGAAATAACTCAAAAGTATGTATCTGCTAGAACGAAAACATCAGCAATAGTTGGCGAAATAGCGAAACGTGAAGAAGAGCAGTTAGTAAAAATATGTAAGATAATGCCAATTTTCCCTGTCTACAGATGGTTCGAATGATAGTGATTCAAAATCATATTCTCTTGTTACATATTTTGACAATGTGAATATGAAGGTTGAGAATTCTGTGTTGCAACTGGTGCAAATATTGCCACAATGAATTTGATTTGTCTAAAATCTCTTGACATTCCACTGGTTAACTGTATATCATTCAGTGCAGATAGTGCATCAGTTATGATGGGTGCCAAAAGTGGTGTAGCTGCACACTTAAAGAAAGAGATTCCAAATAGGGAAAATTCCTATTTTTTTTATTTAATTTTTATTCAAAAGTGCGTCTAATTTAATTAACAACAGTACCATACTTTCTTTCATTGTGTCTGTGTAACTCTAGAAAATCTTAAATGAAAAAAGCAGTCTGTTTTGCACGGCAAAAACGTGAACGGCCATGTTGAATTCCCTGTGATGTCACGATACTGTACATTTAAATGTACGTAACGCACAAATGACAGCAACATACGTTCAAGTCGTGAAATTGGATTAAATAAGGTAGTTTATGCGGTAAAATCGAGTATAGCTTGAACTTCGAAAGGTATAAATGTGGATAATAGTTCATTTCGCAGCAATAAAATTCAATTTACTCTGAATAAAATTGTAACTTTAGCGCCGTCTGATAAATCAAGGCGAACTGCATGGTTTAAGCTTCAAGAAGAGACCTAATAGTCTGCTATTAACAACAAAAATACAATATACGTTTGTAATGCGATATTATGTTCAACATGACACGGTTAGCAGAAAATAGATAAGTTATATTAAGTTGATAATTGCAGTCAATTGCGTGCAGTTTGTGACGAAATCTCTACAGCTGTAGTGTTTTGGCTGTTCGTCTGACTGTGGCAACGTCATTAGCCCAATAGGCGAGTTCAAATCCCCCTAATAGGCCGATAATTCGAGGGGTGGGCGGGGTCTTGCGAAACTTGCCCCGAGATGGCAGCACAGTTCTCAATGCCGTTCACGAGAAACGTAAAATTTACTGAGAGAAAAAGTGTTCTTGTAATAAAATAGTTGATCTGCAATGTTATTTTACCAATTAGTGCAAATAGAATGTCGATCATAGTCAGTGGCAGGCTTGGTTAAACGCGTTCCAAACATCAGCTCGATAGGTTCACTTTTTGTACGCATGTGAACTTCGTTCGTCTGACCTTTCAAACCTAAACTTATGATAATATGTTGGATCTGAAACATTAAACTGAATTCGTAGTTAGTTATTATCTCTCTAGAATTTAAATTAAATTTACATAAACTCAAACCTGTAACTAAAACGTCTCAATGTGTGAGAAAGACCTAGGCCTACTAATACATTGCTGTCTTCACTCGTTTAAAATCAACTCAAGTGAAATAAATCGTCGTCGTTGGCTACCAAATCTACAACCACGCATGCCTAAACAACGGGCGAATTCCCAGAATGAACTTTTACGTAACCGGGTTCGCTAAATTTTATTAGTTTAGTAAAGTCGTTGAAAAATTCCAATACACACAATAGTGCCTGGCATGCGGGGGCTACCCAAAACAAGTAAGACTACGTCATAAATGTGTTAGCCAATAAGAACGCGTTTTCAATGTTTGTGGCGGCATTTGAAAATATTGCAACTTTAAAGATGAATAATTCGAAGATTACAATGTTCACGGAGCTACTGCTTTGCCTGGCTGCATTTAGTGCTGAAATAATTCGGAAAAATTAGGTAAACATTAAAAATTTTTTATAGTAATTTTTCCTTTTTGCTACTTGTTGCCTTTTTAGTTGTAAAATTACGAGTGGTGAATAATGTGTCATAGTATATACAGCCCAGAAAATCTGTGGATAACGAAAACTGCATATATTCAAGTCACCTTAATAACCTACATAAACCACCATATGCATTTTATTTTAAAAAAATTTTACCCGTAAATCCATGTACTACTATGTTTGTGTGAGGTACGTGTCTTTAATACGTTCATAAAGTGTCCCAAACATTTTAATGTTGTAAAAATGCTACGTCACGTGTGAAATGCGGCATGTTAGATACAGCGCAACCACACTGCGAGGACGGAAAGACTTGGCAACAGCGCGCCGTGAGCCAGGTGGTTTGGCTGATGTCGCAACACGGCACAGCCTGATGCGCCACGCTATCTCTCCAACCCTACACTGCCAAGGACGTGTGCTGTGTGAAGAGGGAGTGATGCCACAAGAGTTGATAGAATTATATTTGATAACACTATTTCTCGCTTGTAATGCTTACTTTATTTGTGTCAACCAAACGTATAAAATAACAGTGCAACAAGCACAAATACGACTGCCTAGGCATGAATATTTTAAAATTGTCTGTAAATATTTTTTGCTTGTATGATACGCATATAAATTACGGAAAAGTATAGGATTACAAACATAAAATATTTTGACCGTAATTAAGTGGAGTCTTCGCCGGTGTCGAATTTCCACCTTTGACGCATGGGAACAGCGTAGCGATACGAGCCAGTGTCCGACGCTTGACGAGAAGCATATTGCCTCTATTCAGAGCATGTCAAACTAACGTGCTAGGTTTTTATTGTAGTCTTTCTCCTACAGGACTACACATTGCGCACGTGTTTACAACTTTGGGCGTAAAGACTATATCACAATACGTGTGCCGGCCGACATCGCTCGTAGTGCCTCATCCTTCACCAGGCGGCGTCTTAAGGATGTTAGCAGTTTAGTTTTTAATACGGCATCACTGATTACACTAAAATAGACTAAGCACAATTTTTTTTCCCACACATAAAAAAAAATTTTAAACCTGCGTAAATATGGATAGGGACAAAGTTTTAGTGGTTTTCATTTTAATACAGCGCCACTGATTACACTAAAACTAACTTGGCGCGATTTTTTCTGCCGTTATCGGTGCAGTACTTACATTTGATCTTATTTGTCGTGCTTTATTTCGTGACGTACGAATGGTACTCGTTTTTTCCGCCGTACCTGCGGCCAACTTTTGCAGCAGACATGTTGTCTTT
This sequence comes from Medauroidea extradentata, assembly GCA_003012365.1. Taxonomy (NCBI): domain Eukaryota; kingdom Metazoa; phylum Arthropoda; class Insecta; order Phasmatodea; family Phasmatidae; genus Medauroidea; species Medauroidea extradentata. The sequence continues at coordinate 7,444 of PNEQ01113670.1, forward strand.
TATTAAATGTAGCATTTTAATTTTTTCAGTCAAACTAAGAACTTAGCGATCTCTCTTCGGTTTTGAAGGATCACTACAGTATTTATTTTTAGGAAACATTATGCTGCAGGCCACAGAATCGTGTATAATTGCATACTGTACATGCACTTCAAGGCCGTGCCCTACATGTGGACGGCAAGCGGGCAAACAAGACAATGCAATTAAATACACGTGTGTGTTCTGCATGGAAGTACAGTAGACCCCTGATCTAACGACATGGAATCTAACGACATCGGCGATCTAACGACATAATTTCCAGGAACCGTGGAAAAATTAATATTTTATAAAATTTATCAAAGCAAAGCAAAGTGAAATAAATCGCAGTAAAACGTTATTTAAAAATAATTATGCGTACAAAAAAAATAACATAATGCAGTTATCATAAATTAGTAATTTGCAGTTGTGAAACAAAAAAAAACTGTTTAAAAATGCTAGAAACTTCAGCTGGAATATAGTTGAGGCGCGCGCCGGGTGCATAGGCTGGCCGCGCAACACCGACATGTGTGAGACGTGACGCTGCCGTATCTCCTAATGCTCCCCCTCACTTCTCCACGCTCCCTCATCCATTCTCTTCCCTCTCACTCATCCACGTGTCCGTATCTCAGCTATGCAGTTGAATATGCAACGTGACATAGCAATGGTAATTTACAACCTTTGTTGAGGAACCATGAAAAATTCGGGTCAAAAAGTTGAAAATGTAAGGAAAATTGCTGTGCTGTAAGAAACATGCCGCTAAACATAAATAACATCCCTCCTGACTGTCCACGCCAGCCAATAAACATTCCCCCCCCTTTCCTCAAACAAGACAGATTGTTCTTGCGTGCGTGCGCATGAACTGCCGACTGTTTTGATAGTCTCGTGCAACTTGCATCCTGTCTCGCCACAATGCAGAGCCACATGTTTGTTTTTCCTCTCCCGCTCGGCCACTCTCTCTCATGTTTCCGTGTCTTGTGATAGCCCAGGGGGATGGGGGTTGAAGGGACGACACATTTTCTTTTCCGCCCTCATTACAGCACAGCAAAAAAAAAAAAAGGACCAGCATTTCACTCAGTCCGTAAAATAAAAAAATTCAGTGATATATCATCTTTTTTTCTCTAGCTGCTGAACTGAGCTAGGCTTGACCTTGACAACTTCCGTTGTATTGATCACTCGTCACGTGGCTGTGAAATAGCTGCGACATAAAAATGGCCTACGACACAAATACAACAGTCCCGTCGCCATGTGCGGCATGTGGACTGATAAGGTTTTTGTTTTATGCTCGCTCGAAAGTGGAGCAATAAGAGCGACTGCAGCCAGCGTGCCGAGAGCCATTTCATCTCTATTCGCAGTACAGAGCATTAACTGGTGCGTTGTGCATAGTTTCGTGATTTTTCCAATAGGCCTACAACTTTAAGCGATGAGTAATTCAGACGTTATTTTATACGGTACAGCACCTTGAAAAGGCTGTTTTTTGCCCTTTTTAGTAGATCTAAAGTCACATTCATAATAAGTGTTAGAGTTTATAAAAAATACAAAAATTTTTTAAAACGTTTGTTCTTTAATACGCACTTTTATTTGTATAGTGTAAATTCTTATAATGGCGACAGGCTGTAACAGTTCTTGCGCAGTAAAAAAAATTTCAATGACTGTACTGAAAGGAATTAAAATCGTTGCCGTATACATTCACGTAAATAATACGAGTTCTGTTGTGGTGTGAATGTGTTTCGCGCGAGACAAGCAGGATGAATCACGTGCGCACAAGCTGCCCGGAGGCAAGCCAAGGCCAGCGGCCCGGCCACTCCCCTCCCCCATTCTACACAACCAGACCGAGCGCGCCGCTTCGCCACACACGTCACGGTGGGGGATTGTGGGGTACCATTTTATTTGGAAGATATTTTTTCATCGTACTAAAATATAATTTCAATGAAAACTTTTTTAAGTCTGTAATTGTTCTACATAAATTGTTGGGAAAAAAAACAACACTTAAAAATTTTTTTGGGGGGGGGGCGGGGGTCAAATTTAGTTACCTCAAGACTAACGACATCGGTGATCGAACGACACAATTACCTGGTACCGTGCGATTTCGTTAAATCGAGGGTTTACTGTAGTTTGCGAGCCGGCAACATGGCTCATGGGAGATATCAAATCATTTTGTTTTGGAAGCGTGCGGCGAGCGACAGGATGTATGCGAGTGAAGTACCGCCGCCGAACGCACATTCGACACAGCATCGCTTCTTTGCAGCTCCCGCCCGTACCACATTGTACTAGCGATAACCGTGTGCACCTAGCACATTGCATAACGAAGCAGATAACAGGAGCTGACAATACAAGACTAGCTGTTCTCATGCACAGCGAGTGACGTGCTAGTAGTTCGTGCAGCACATATTGCGTGGTATACGCATGAATACAAATTCCTAAAAATGTTGTATTTATTTTTAAAAAATTGTTTCCTCAATTTCCAACCGCGGTTGGTGAATAACATTTTTGAGTTATTCAAGTTGTTGGTAAAATCACCTTCTTTGTTGACATTTTCCACAGTGCTTAAGTATCAGTTCAAAAAGGTCACTCTTTGTTCTGAAATAGCAATTAGCCTCATAAAAATGTTTGAATTTCCTACGTTAGTTTTTTCAGTGTTTGCTTCAGAAATGTGCTTAAAATGCACCATTTTGCACCTAGAAATTAAAAATTTTCCTGGGGTCCTCCCCCGGACCCCTCACTCCATTGGTGGGACAAGTGTTTTCTTCCATCGAAAAATCTCCCTGTTTTTAACTTTTCAAAGTTGGCAGGTATGCTGTTGCCTTTTACTGGACATCATGTGCCATCTTCTTGGGGAATAAAGCCATAAAAAGCCACCAGGTTGGCCCCAGATGCATCACTTGTGCCACTTTTATCCGTTGATACTGCCTGGGGCTTCCTGCTGTGCGGAAGGTTGATAGCGTATCAGGTTTTTTTTAATGTGGGCTTGTAAAATGATATTGCAAACTTCTGTAGCATGAGAAAGCAAACTTGCATCCTGCCGTGTTGTTTTCTTTCCTGCTTGTTTTCATCAACTTTAATTTGAAACACACAGTCTCCTATTGGAAGTAAGGGATGGTAGAAAGGGCGGGTGAAATATAATATTTTTTCGAGCAACACGCTTGCTTGCGTATAAGAGGTGTGAGATATCAAGGCGGAAGAACTTAATATGACTGGAGATTGAATAGGAACCCTTGGGGGGGGGGTGAGCTAGGAGGTTGTAGAGTTACAAAAAACTGATCAAAGAACTGCTTTACACTAGCATAGCCACAAGCAAACTTCACAGGATCTTCATAAAATTACATTTTTCAAGGAATTTTTTTGTGTAATGTTGTATGATACTGTATGAATTTTCACAACACATACTTAAGTTGTGTGCTACATGAAATTGTACATTTAATGTGTCCAATGTAGCAAACTATAAATTTTGTACTGTATTACTTTAAATTTTTGACATCCATTTAAATTAATTGCGTAAGAGTTGCATCTGTCAGTTGCGATTTTGATTTTATTACATTAGTTCAACATGAAGGATTAGAATACGTAAAATATATTGTTAATAGTGTGTAAACTACTGAATCTGTGTTTCCTGAGGTAAGAATATTATACATAAATATTTTATTTCTGTACTACATGAAGTTAGTACATTTAATTTGTTGGATGTGAGACACCATAATTTTGGTATTACTGTAAATTTCTTACCATCAAAGTGTACTTACGAGTTGTAACTTTCAGTTCTAATTTTTATTTTAATAGGCATACTTGATAAATTTGCAAAAATAGATCAGACAAAATATGTTGTTAGTGTGTTTACTACGTAATCAGTGTTTCCTGAGGCATGAATTTTTCATGCAAATATTACAAATCGGAGAAGTATTTTGGACATATGTAATTGCAGCAAATGGTTTGTCACACAAAACCAGATAATGCATGCAGACAAACACGGATGCTTTTGGTTGTTTACTTTCCTGTTTGTCTGCACATATTGTCTGATTTCCTTTGACACACAATTAGCTACAATGGCGTTGATTTTTAACTTGCTCTTTAGCAAGAATTGTTTACAAACAACACAGTTGTAGTACATTAAACTTGTGCTATATGCAAGGTGTATTGAATTGGACAGAGAAAAAAATTGTTTCTTTTAAAAAAAGTATAGAAATTTGGGTTAATAAATTAGTTATTAGGTCAGGGAAAATTTTCAATTTGGATGGGAAAAGTCAGGGAATTATATTCCCTACAGTTTGTAGCCGTCCTGTAAAAATATTGCAAGATATTTGACAGAATTCTAACTAATTCATAATGAGTTTTCAGTTAAAAACAGGCAAAAATTTTTTAACAACTACCCTATTTTTTATTTTGTCAGTTCACGTTCATCAGGACTATATATTATTAGTCAGAGGTATACCGTATCTAGTAGGAGTGTGCAAAGCTTCGAAAACTCAAGGTAAAATCAAAATTTAAGCTACAGAATATTTGCTTTGAAGATAACAAAGGCTACCGGTTATAGATTTGAAGTCTCTGTTTTACCTCGAACTAAATAATTTGTCGTGCCTTTTTATTGAGCAAATCCTACCATATCTATTTGCGTAACTTACACACTTTTTGTTAAGATTTTTGGGGTTAAAACAAGGGATGTACAAGATAAGGAAGACATTTATTTTTTTGCTCCCAAGACCAAGAACCTATTTACGCTCCCGAGAAATGAATCGCTTTTATGCTCCTGAGAAAAACTACCACTTTTATGTCCCTGAGAGAAACTGCCACTTTTATGTCCCTGAGAGAAACTGCCACTTTTATGTCCTGCCACTTTTATGTCCCCGAGAGATACTTCCACTTTTAAGCTACCTAAAAATATTTTGTTACAAATTCAGACTTAAAAATATAGGGTACATAAGATAATATTCGACTTTGACTTTGTACTGGGAGTTGGAGACTCCCAATACTGTTATTTGTGAAGAAGAACTTAAGTGTTTTACTATATATGATAATGACGTTGCCTGGACATAAACTTGAGTGCCTCATCAATGTGATTGTTTGACCACCCTGCCTGGATGACTTCGTCTACGCTCTGTTGTTGTCTGCTATGCTCGTGTTCGCCCTCCTTCCCCCCCTACTCGTTTTCCCCTTCCGCGCCGACTGGGTTGCGAGACAGTGTCGGCCAGTCAGTGCTTTTCCGGGTCCGCTCGTGGGCAGTTGTGTAGGCTCGCGAACGCGGCGACACTCCCTGGACGTTTCTTTGGTAAGTTTATTGTTTTATGCCTATTTTATCCGTTTATGGTTTCTGCGTTGGTTCTGTTTATTTTGCTTGGTTTAAATATAAACGTTGTTATACGTCATGGTTGTGTCGTCGTGGCCGCGGGCTTAGCACAGCCGGGGTATGTGTCCCTGTGGCATGTTAATTAATTGTGGAGTGCGTGTGAGTCGCCCATTACCTTTATAACGTATCTTGTGATGAATTTAACCATTTTTTCCTATTTACAGCTTAATGTTATTGTGACATTGGGTTGAGCTCAATTTGATTTCTGTTTGGGTACTGTTGTACCTGTTCTCTTGTACCTGCTCTGGAGTATTAATGCACACTACTTTGTAGTTGTTTGGTATGCCTGTGTTGTGTGTTCTCTTGGGTGTGTTGATTGGATTTGCACCTTGGTTAGAGCCTTGCTCGACCAGGATTAGCAGCCTGTTTTAACGGTGCCTGTGTGAGAAACGGACACAACTCTACTTCGAAGGAAAAATTTTCAACTTCGCTTCAAAGCAAAAAATCTTTGCTGCACACACCTTTACAATGCCAATGTAAGACCAGTACCTCACATTTTCAACATTCTCTCAAGGGAAATTTTTTTTATGCACCATGGAACTATGCATTTCAAATTAATTGTCTTAGGTCCAAAAATTTAATAAAAAAGGATTAAATAATATGTGAATTAAATATGCGAACAATTGTTTTAAGAATTAAATTATACTCTTAAATTGTGAATATTTCTCAGCATCATTTAATGTGTTGGAAATAGCATTGCTGATAGCTGAAGGCTGGCGGCGCGCACATGAATTCTCTGCAGTGGTAGCAGCGGGTATTTCTCTCTGTCGACAATTGTCGGTACTCAGAGAGTGGAGTAATGGATCGCTATGTTGGACTTGGTTTTCCACACAGCCACATTCTGCACTACAAGTGCCTAGATGCACAGTTATCAAACTAAGCGAGTGAGACAAAGGATCTAATGTACTTACCGGCATATAAGACAACTATTTTTACATATTTTTGGCCTTCAAAAATTGCTACTTGTCTTATATTAAGGTGCAAACATTTTTTGTAACTTAAAAATTGATTGAAAGTAAAACTGTAAGCTGTAGAGTTGTACGATGTTTCAAGGAATTGAGTTTTTTGGCACAAATGAAAACAAGGGCTCCATTTTTCAATTTAATTTACGGTATGAAATTTTTATGAGTGTCATATTCATAACAAAGAACACTTTTACCTTGCAACGAAGTGGAGATTCATGTAGAGCTGGAGCGCATGCCTAGATCCTTTTTCTTGCCAGCCCACAACTTTCGGCGGAGAAAATGAGGATCCAGGTCTGCATGCTTAGATCCTTTGTGTCTCCAGCACAAAACACACTCGGGCGGAGAAAACGGGGATCTAGGTACCGTACCACAAGTGTCTACTGTCTCGTGCTAGGCCAGGGTGTCCAGCGATCAGGAAATTGCGGGAAGTACGGGAAATGTACGTGATTTTTTCGGGCTCGGGAATGTCCGGGAAATGTACTTAAATTTATTATTTTCTGCGGGAATTTCTTTGCCACCTATCATTTTATTATGTCATCAAGAAATTGGACGATTATTTTGCATCTGAAATTTTATTTATTTCTAGAGACAACTGTATTTCCCGACCTGCAAAGTCACGAATTTGTAAATTTTTGTTTAAAATCGCAGAAGTCCTATCATTCTGTGTGAAATTACAAAATAAATGCAAAATTTTTGGTGCCTTCCGTAGTAAATAACGCCTTTGATTCGAGAATTGATTGCAAGTGAATAGACAGAATCAATTTTTGACAACGAAAGCGAGATTCGAGTATCTCAAATTAGGCGAGAAAATGGCGGGGGTATGTTTAGGTTTAGTGGATGTGTTTGTCTTTATTTTTACATGGTACCTGGTAGTTTTTTATTTTGTTTAACATTGTAATTAAATAATGATTGAACGTATTTATACTACAGCAAGGAGGTACAAATATTGTTGCGATTCCGAGGAAGTTGTGATGTGTAATTTGACTGAACTGATGTCTCCAGAAATGGCACAATTTTCGTCATGCGTCGTTTGGAAAACCAGGAATGAATGGCTAAAACAGCATTAATTATATCGGCAGCAATAACTGTGAATTATGTGTCCATTTCTTGGCATTTCATTAAGGATTCCTGTTACATTATACATTAATCTCTGTCCATAGAATTCAAACTACTGATTAATCATGAAGTGGATAGCCATCCACATGTTTCTCTTGTTGCAATACTAAACGTCTTGTTATGCCTGATTCCTTAATGAACTGTATCATGTCCAACCAAGACAAGAACATCAAAAATGTGCCAACATATCTTACACATGGAAAAGAATGAAAATTTGACAGTAAATAAAAGTTGAAAGTGTTATACTGAATGAAAGTGCCAGTATAAATGGTACAGAAGAGTTGTCACTTCTGGTCATTGGAAAGCCAAAAAATAAAACATTTATTCGTACGGACTTCTATGTATGCTCGTGTTGTGTGTTTTTGCTCAGTTCCTGCATTTGTCACGCATCGTTAATTTACAGTATGGTGGTGACTGTGACGGAATTAGTTGTTTATTATCCATGTTTGAGAAGAAGAGGTAAAGAACAGGAAGAAATGGGTGATGTGCTTGTCTGAACATTGCAAAAGAACGTCGTCGTTAAATCATCTTCATGACAAACATTTCAAAATTTTTTCACTAATGACTTATTTAAAACTTGAATATTTAATTAGTGTAATTGGACCGAGAGTTGAGGAAAAAGGTTTTAGACCCAGAAAGTCTGTGGCTGTTACGATCTGCCTGTTTGTAGGATTTGTGCTCAGTTTCTAGTACAGAACTCTTAAAAAAATACTATCATTGCATCTTCTCTCCCCGTATAATACCAATCACATAAACAGTTTTCACACTAAATGTTCTCTCGTTGCACTGGTTTATGAGCTTTTTCCCCAATCTGTGTGCCGCAAGTTTCTGGCAGAGAAGTCTTCAAGTGCATCATCTCTCTCTACATACTCTATAGCTAAACCAAAATATACACATGTAATACTTGTTTATGTAGATATGTGTGCCTGCCTATTGATTGCATAATTTTGTGGAACATAATTTTCTGGTATGAAGCTCTTTAAATGTGCGGACATTGCTACGCTGTCCTCCGTGTTGTGCCAATCCAGACGAAATTTTGCACACATAATGTACTTGTTGTATATTGAGTCGTGCACATTTGCTTTCTAAACAGCATTCTTCAAATATGCTGTTCTTAAATCACATCTTCCTAGTTACTGCTGATGTAAACAAGAAATCTTTACTGTTATTGTACTCATTTTATGCTGATTAAGGCACCTGTTAGAGAGTTTTGTGCACAGAGCCATGTTACTCTGTAATAACTTCTCTGAATCAGCCACAGCGTCTTCTTCTTGCCAAAATGTCCAGATGACCGATGGACATGTGAAATCAAAGCCTTTATCCAACTCCTCGGTACAAACACCCTCCAACTGCCCAAGACGAGAGCTGCCCTCTTGTTTAAATTACCTTTGTTTAAGCACCAATTAAGAACCTTTGCAAATACTGGGTCCCCTTGTTTTTCTTGTCGCTTTCCAAGATGTTGGTGATATTGTTAAAAATGTTGTCCTCTCGATGCATTGCCCTAAATGATGAAACTTATCAATTAGGTCGTGGTCCTGCTCTACACTTATCTTGGCTGTGATAGGCCCAGCTCTAAGTTTCTCTGCCACTACCAGTTCATTCCCTTCAAACACTACCCTGCTAAACAAATCAGCATCAGAATTACTTGCGCCTGTGATGTACCTTATCTCAAGATCGTACTCCTTTTATACTAGGCACCAACTGTAGCATTGCAGGACAAGGGTTTTTATTTCGTGAATTAATATCTTATGTGATCGTAATTTTCTAACATGTTCAAAATTAAAATTAAAATTTTATTTTAGTGAACTCGGTTCCAGAGGGGGAGAGTAGAGACGCTGTTATTTAGTCCTAAATGTTCTAGATAGGGGGTAATGTTTGTTTGTTATGGCCAGGTGGCCTTGGTAAGAGGCAGTAGCTTTGTTTTCTTTTTGTGTTCTATCTTTTTCCGCGGGAGTTTTGGCACCGTTTGTTGTTTTAATGCGTAGTTTATGATTGTGTCCTGGAGGGTTCTAAATAATGGAACAAATGACGAAGGTCACGCCACCGAGAACCAGCCAAGGAGAGCATGGCGTGTGGCGCCCCTTTGCGTTCTGGAATGTTTTGCCTCCACCATTGCAAAATAAGTCGTGACGCGATCCTGAGCAGACGTGTGCGGGGCTGCGGCCCAAAAATACTTTATGAAGTGATGTTTGGGAGTCTAAATTTAACATGCACTGGTAGCACAACGGTCTTTTCTCTTTAACCTTTCTTTCGAAAAAGCTTTAACTCTATAAAATTTGTTTCCTCCCGTGCATGTAGGCCGCTAGGTGCAGAGAGCCAGGATGGCTACTCATTCTTCTTCACTGCGTGTGTATATTTCACAGTGTGCTAAATTTTCTGTCTTTGTTTCGCTTAATTATGTGATATAGTCTCGCTGCATTTCTGCTTGGAGTTTTCTGTGAACCGGATCCACCGTGTTGGGACAAACAGTGTATTTTATGCCGACGTTAATTGAAAAAATCTAATAAACCAACAGTCTCTGATCATAGTGGAGTATATCATTTCATTACTAACTTCTCTAAATTTGCTAATTTCTAAAAACAATTCTAAATTTGGTCTACAAGGCGACGTAACCTACAAATATACTGCCAGTAAATTCCAAAGTACTTGACTACAGATGAAGAGAAATGTTCCAGTTTTCATCCCTGCCTTTTTTGCTGGGTGATCGTCGAGCTAGTGCACTGATCTAGGTGGACTAGTGTGCTACAATTTGTCGGCCCAAGTAGGTCTCAGGTACTTGTACAAGACGAAAACGCTACAATTTGTTCGCCCATCGTGGGGCGACTGAGAGAGCTGAAACGCCACACAACGCATCAAGGTGCTGTCTGTTAATCAGCAGGCCTTAAGGGCAGATAGGCTATGATGATCTACCAAGACAGTTATCTTGTGCCCTAAAACATTATTTCTGAATTTGTTGTGCGCGTATGGTAGGTTAATGAATTATTTTTAAATAGCCATTAATCATAAAGCAAAACAACAGTCCCTGGCAAATAAACACCAAAAATGCCGCCAATAAAAACATGAAAAAAACGGACGGTGGCACATTAACAAACACACAAAAACCAGAGGAAGCTGTTGTAAACAAACAATGTTAAAGTGGAAGCAATGCACGATTAAATAAATGCTGGGCTACCATACACAATTGGGCAAAGAAAAATACAGTAAAAGTCCGATGTAACGAGTACGGCATATAACATAAAGTTCGCTATAACGTTAACTTCCCTCGGCATCGTCAGTTGCACATACATTGTGTGGGTAAAATATGTTGGTTTTAACGACAGCGCAGAGAGTTCATTTTCGCTATAACGATAAGTTGAATTGCAGCAGTTAGTCGTCAGATTGGATGCAGGATTAATAGTGTTTTAGGAAACGTTTCCGTTTTTGTGCGTAAACGTTTACCGCTGTCGGCAGCGTAGTAACAGCAACACCGCGGTCACGCTACTGCCGTACAATATGCCAGCCATACCCTTCTGCGCACGCGCGTGACTCGTCATTGAGTTGGCCCTGCAGAGAGCACACTCTGCATGGTGGCGCGGCGTGAACTATTAAATTGTGTGGGTTGGCCCCGCAACGAGAATAACATTCTCAGGCGCGAGCTCAAGATGGGAGGGGAGGAGGGTGGCAGCCCGCAATGAGCATCATGTGCCTTGCATCGCGGCGCAAGCTCTTTGACTTTCTGCGCGGAGGGGGGGGGCGGCCGCCCGGCCCGCAATGAGCATAACGTGCTCTGCATCAACAAGAGGCGAACTCAGTTTGATTTGTCTTATGCCAATAATCTGATTGTGTTTGTATCCGTTGTTATACGTGTCACGTTGTTATTCAGCCTAGCTTTGTTTTTCCAATCATGGATAAAAAACGAAAATCATTTGATTTATCCACAAAATTAAAAATAATCCAGTAATGTGAAAACACGTCTGTCAGTAAAAGTGAGATAGGGAGACGTTACGACTTGACCCCGTCGACTTTGTTCACGATTTTAAAAAACAAAGAGAAGATCAGATCTGCCGCCCTGAAAGATTGTGCGCCGGCTAAAACAAAAAAAACTTCGCATGCAAAACATATAGAACTGGAAGAAGCGTTGTTCACTTGGTTTTCGCAAAAACGTGCGCAGGGTATTCCGATTGATGGCCCGATGTTGAAAGCTAAAGCTTCAGTACTGTCGTTAGCAATGAACGTCGATGATGACTTCAAATGTAGCGATGGTTGGCTTAACCGCTTTAAAGCAAGAAGAGGAATTACACTGCACAAAATTACTGGCGAGTCAGAAAGTGTCAACCAAGTAGCTGTCAATGACTGGCAACCAATTCTTGCTTCCATATTACACAGATATAAACCTGCTGTGGTTTAGAACGCTGATGAGACGGGGCTTTTTTATAACTTGCTTCCTGGTAAGACCTTAGCGTGAGGAACGACCCCTGTAAAGGGGGAAAGCGGAGTAAGGAGCGAATTACCGTTCTTTTATGTACAAATATGGATGGGACAGATAAAGTCAAACCTTTCATCATTGGCAAGTCAAAAAACCCTCGAGCTTTCAAAAATGCTTGCAACATTCCCTGCTTTTATGAAGCTAATAAAAAAGCTTGGCTGACGTCTCAATTATTCAAGCAATGGCTTCACAGTTACGATGCGAAAATGGGCGTTTGGAACCGGAAAGTTGTCTTGTTCGTTGATCTATGTCCAGCACATCCCGACGTCAAGTTGAACAATGTGGAACTGGTATTCTTGCCTGCAAACTGCACGAGTGTGTTGCAACCACTCGACCAGGGTGTCATTAATGTAGTGAAACGGGAATTTCACTCAATACTTGTAAATGCAGTAATGAGAAAACTCGCAGCAGGATAAAACGTCTGTAAATGGAGTGTGCTGGAAGCCATTAAAGCACTCGCAGTGTCTTGGGAGAAAGTTACGCCGGCAGTTATATCTGCGTGTTTTAGACATGCTGGTTTTGTAAAAAATGAACCTGAGCATGCCTCAACATGCAGTTCATGCGAAAATGTGCCAGATATGCGTGATGTTCCAGCAAATGAACCTGGTGTTTGGAGTGCCGTTACAGACCAACTAGACGTACAGTGCACTTTCGAAGAGTGTGTATCGACAGACGATAACATTGACGTGTGCGGCGAGTTGACAGATGCCGAACTCATTGATTTGGTTTGTAATAAAGAGGAGAGCGTGTCAGAAGAAGAGCAAGACGAAGGAACAACTGAAGTGACGGCCGTTCCGTCACAGGCTACGGTAATGGAGGCGCTTGACATCATTAACAGCTTCTACCGTCACAAAAATGCATCTGTCACGGACTTGTTAGCTTTTC
>PNEQ01113671.1:0-11298 GCA_003012365.1 Medauroidea extradentata
TGATCTGCGGTACTATGCAGGGACTGCTACTACTACACGGTCGACATTTTCGAACCAGTGAATATACATCCGCCCTCGGCCGTTGTCGGAGCTGAAATGAATACCCCTACCCCTTCATACAGCGGCAGTGGACTCGCCCGACACTTCTTGCAGTTCTACGGGCCTGGTTGGTCGCTTCCTCTAATGGTGAAGGAGAGGGTGTAGGAGCATCTGCGCAGAGCGAAATTGTAGCGACTCGTTTTGTTTGTTGTCCCACTATATATATAACCTCCTTGTATACAGAGGGGTTGGCGACCCTTTTGGAGGAAATAGTGTCTAAACGCCATGTGGGTATTGATTGTTATGGGCACGGGAGGATTGTGTGGAGGGGTGGAGGAGTCCTCCTTGAGGGTTGTCTACAAGATGCATAACATCTTGAAGACATCTACAACTAACACTCCATCTCCTTAAGAAGACTGCAAGTCGTCTTCAATACATCTTGAAGATATCCTCAAGACATTACAAGAAAAAATAAGACATATAACATACTTCTCCCATCTCCTTGAGACATCTACAACTCCCACTGACCTAATGTCTGTGAGACATATCTCAAGATGCACAGCATCTCCTTGAGACGCCTACAACAGCTACAGTCCTAATGTCTGTAAAACATATCTCAAGATGCATAGCATCTCCTTGAGACATCTACAACTCCCACAATCCTAATGTCTGTAAGACATATCTCAAGATGCATAACATCTCCTTGAGACATCTACAACTTACAACCCATCTCCGTAAGAAGACTGCAAGACATCTTGAAGACATCTTCAAGACATCTTGAAGATGTCTTGAAGACCCCCTCCAACATTTTATGTATCACAGGCTTGTGATATCCTTTCCAAAACTTACCTCCAGCAGCAGCAACAGCAACACCACCTCATTCCAACACGGTCACTACTGAATGAAGAAGGAAGACAGGCTTCACTAGTATAAAACCCAGTGTTATTCCCGCCCTGTATGTAGGCGAGTGGTACAGGGGAGGCTGTATACAGAGGGGTTGGCGACCCTTTTGGCGGAAATAATGTTTAAATGCCATGTGGGTACTGATTGTTATGAGCAAGGGAGGGTATACCCCTCCATTTCTCCAACGCTCTATGTCGATGCTCAACAGTCATTGCTACTCATTTGGCTGCCATCTTCCCATCTCCCGAGGTGAGAACATAACTCTCTTACACAGTCTACAGCATCATCACCGAAATTTGTTAAATCATATGTCATGATCGCTACACCTTCACACGACATACACTAAAAGTATCCATCCATACATACTTTGCTGTAAACTCTGTAGTACAGAACCAAATAATGTATGCAAACAGTTATTAATAACTGATTCATTATCAAATTCGTAATGCGAAGCATCCTAGTGCGCGACGACGCCCCACAGCTCGTTATACAGGAAACCCCACTATTCTAGCATGCGGAAAATAGCACCCAGGAAGTATATTGTTAAAAGTAACAAAAAACGTAAACTATAGTATACCCACAAGTAATCACCATGCGAAATTAAAATATACGTTCGTTAAAAAATATATCTAGTTAAGTACATGAGGTAGACATACTGTATGAAAGCCTCTGCCACGTCACATCGCCCCGAGAATATGTACATCATACACGTCAAATCACTATATTACTTAATGTACAACATAAAAACATTAGTTACCCGAAGCATATTACTAATGTAAAAAAAATTAAATTATTAACTATAAAATACTGACACTACTACAACAAGCTCTGCATGGAAATATCACTCCTAGTAAACTTTACACCTTCATATGTATACTAGTTTACTGTAGATAGAAGGTAAATACACAGCGAGGATTCCAGTTGGGCAAATCTCGCCTTTAGTGTACATCTGCTGCTCTTTTGTTATGGATCTTGTATTTACAAGGAAGCTCCGACCATTAAATATAGTTTAAACAAGTTAAACTATCGCACGAAACTTACTAACTTACGGCACTAACAGAGTAGCCTGTAACTCGGGAGCAACACAGGAATAAATGGTGGACGAAACGGGAGATCCCCGAGAAAACCCACAGATCCAACGACATCGTCCAGCATGTATCCCACGTGCAAAAATCCAGGTACCGACCGCGCCAGGATTCGAACCCGGAACGTCTTGGTGGGAGGCGAATGGTTTGCCCAGAGATCCATCGCAACAACACCTAACACATACCATGTGAACACCAATACTCGAAATGCATTGCAGTGAATATTAATGTATCTTATGAAACTACGTATCAAGTATTTAATTTGGGTATATTCAAAAAGATCACACACACAAAAATCAGTTTAAGACACTGTTAAGTTAAAAAAAAATATGCTATCGTATACATTAAATGTGGTTTTCACTACTTAAGGTGTTCACCTACCCAGCCCAACATCCACCATACAAAGCTTCACGTGTTACTAAATTATTCGAAAACTGTTTAGTGTGCATCTACTGAGAAAAACATATATCTTATTTATCCTCATTACTTAGAACTTCTGCTGAATTGTATGACTTACATTCATGCAACTGGTAAAAATGTTTCGAAAATGTTTGTTTTGTACATGTTATTTTTTTTTTAGGTACAACAAACTTACTGCAAATTAATCAAAAAACATTGACGCACACAGCAAACCTTCAGATTGAATGTTATGTGACTCATTCTTGATTATATTCTGTCATTGGTAAATAAATATTATAGTACGATAGGATAACGCCCACAACTCAAGACTGCTGACTGAGCGTCTGCAAAGCATATGCTGTGTGACATGAAGTGAGATCCTATGATGAAACAGCAACAAAATATATATGAGCGAGGGAACAGGGGAGTACACCGAGAAAACCTGTCAATCAACATAGAACCTCCTGTGTGCGAAACGTCCATCGTCAACCCAGACGGGAAACAAACCTGGTTCACCTTTGAGAAAGGCGAGATCTCTAGCCACTGCGTCAGTTGTCAACCTGTAACTTCAATCAGTGTTACTTACAATTTATTAAATACATATTTTACTCAAATCGCATATATTGTGTAGGAGTAGCGCATAGTTTACCAGAAAACAGTACATTAGTTTTTAAGATTTAATAAATATAACCTATAAATACTGGACAAATTAAACCAAATCCGGAAATCAATTATCCATTAAAAGAACATTACATCACCACTGCTACACACACAATGCAGTATTAGTGTTACTTTATGCAAAATAACGACACTGTATTAAGGTATCCGCCACCCCAAGCCGCAGAAGACCATGGAGAGCTCTATCAACCCTTAACAAGAATAATACAAAACGACTCAACGCGCATGAGGAATATCTACGCACGAATAACATGCAATGTACGTTACACACATGTAAACTATTTTCAGGTGTACAACTACTACTCATGCAAACATATTTTCTAACAACCTAAATTGCTGTGTTTTTTATTTCTTTTGCGATCCCATATATTTATATATGCACATGACGCAAAATTTTTGTTAAATGTATATAGCTGTGAACAATACACATTTAACGTAATAATACATCATGAAATAATACGGTTAAAATTGAACCTCTCACAGAGGCGAGTTGGCGGGAACAACTGTTAGACTTAGGGTGAGGTGTGATCCGCATGCTGTGTCGTTCTTATCGCTTCAGTAGTACTAGACCTCTAACACGCATAATACATCAAACCACACAGTCACCTTAAGAAGGTGGTCACGTCAAAAATAGTTACTAGTTCTAAGAAGCTGATGACAAGGTGCTTATCGTTGAGGATTTTTATGACGGCGGCTACTCCTCAGCCTGAAGCCTGTGTCCAAATGATTCAGTTGCCCGCTTTGAGGTTTCGTGCATGCATTTCGTCGAGGTTTTCTGAATCATAAAAAATTATTTAAATGTCCGCTTTGAGGTTTTGTGCGTGCATTTATTTGAATCATGTGAAAATTATTCAATTGCCCTCTTTGTGGTAAGATATGTGTATGCATAGCTTAGTAATATTTGTTTTTATTAAATGTAGGCTATGTTTTGCAAAGTTTATGTTGTGTTAAACTTATTCACAGAAGATTTTGTAAATGATTTTAAAGTGTAAAACTAAATTTTTCAGTTTAAATATCTGCAAGAAAATATCTTACATTGCGGGCATTTTCTGTACTATGCCAACGCCAAATGTAGTAAAGACTGACAAACTTAAAAAAAAATTCTTTATAAATGTTTACCTGCTCAAATTCGGTGAATTTTTTACTCAGATTTTTGGCAGGGTTCGAAAATATATTTTTTAAAAATATATTAGGGTGATCAGGCAAGATACTATAATGACAGTGAATACACTTGTTTAAATTAATTTTTTATGTTGTGTCGAACATTCTTACTGCTACTGCAGCTTGTAAGTTTAACATTCCAGTTTCTCCTAGTATACAAATTCATTATTTTGTGGTGTGTATAGGGCTCCAACATGTACCTATGTTAACTGTTTTTTAATCTGTTCACTTAAAAAAATTCTAAAAAAGAAAATTTTTATTTCAACCAGTTATATAATTAGCATATCGTAGGAATGAAATATGCTTCAATAACCCAATTTTGTATCTTGGAACCCAAAAGTTTGCCGGGGGAGGACCACCCTCTAACCCACCTCTTTGGGGATGGGTGTTTCCCAACAATTAAATAAATTTCAGTCCCCCGAAAAATATGAAATTGCGATGCGAATGGATTGTTGTACAGTAAAGGTGTATCTGCGGACATGTGCACTAATAGCAGAAGAAAAGTAAAACAGAGTTACTAATGTTGCCAATGTGCCTGTGTCCGAGAACTCTGCAATTGCTGACTACTCACGTGACGAATTGTGTAGAGGGCGTACTGTTCGGGAAAATAAGATACGTAACAAGTAGGTGCCATGCGCAGCTGTCGGTATTTTGCGAGACAGCAGCTAGTGTGTTCGATGCCTAACTGCATTTAATCGTCTGTATGAAAAATGGCAAGAACGTAATATTGCCAGAAGCACAGCTGTTGTGTAGTTGGCGAAAAATCTTTTAAAACGAGAATGAAGCATGTGTCTTTATGTAATATGTAAGGCACGGTAAATGCGCTTTATGTCTCGTCGACAGCGAGGTCATTCAAAACAGTGTTCACAACTTGACGTAACGACAAAAACTAGGAGAGTAGTTGGTCGTGGTCTTTGTTCACGAACCATAATAATGTCCGCCTGGAGTGATAATTTTTGTTCTACGCAGACAATATCGTGTACATTATTTTCAGTTGTTACAGTGTAACGGCATCAGAATCTCGTGATTAGAAGAGCAGGATTACTGACATACCACATCGGCTGCCCGGAATTGTGTCGGCTCATGGGGGAAACATCTTGAGCGAAAGAGGTTTTATTCCTAATCCTGTATTATCACTATTCAAGTCTGTCTACTCTCACTTTTATCGTTTAACATAATTACATACAATATAAAATCTCAGAATGGGAATAAATATAACAAAATATTTAATAGTGCAGTTAGTCATGTTATGTAACTACAAGGTTACATTTTTCGTTCTGCTTTTGTATGAATATTTATTTTTGAAAATGTTAATAAAAAAATTTGTAAAATGAATATACTACAAGGTAATTGAAGTAATGTGTTGTATTCGTATCCATAAACACTATGCAAAGATAATGTTTGTTCAGCCAAATAGCTTACATAGTGCTTTTATTTACTAAACACACGTGCTCCTTATTGTGCATTGCCATTTTAGACGAAGAACAATGACATATATTTTTACAGTGGTTTGCAACCGTGTTTTTCACGTTGTTATTCTGACTATCGGAAGCGAAAACAGTTCACACGCTTCAAACATCAAAACTGGGATTTTGTTATTTCCATACTGATTTTGTCTCTCAAGCCTATAATTTTAGGCGTATGCCTTGTATACCGTTTCAAACGCTGAAGAATATTAGGGTTTTTTAATGATACTTGTCGGTAGTTTGTCACCTTTTGTTGCTTAAATTACCATTAGAGACTACAGCTTAATTTTGATACCATATCAGTCTGTTCATTTAGTTAGTCTCACACTATCGTCAGTATTCTTTACGAGTTCAATATAACATGGCAGAATTGAATGGCACTATCAATTGACAGTCAGAATAATTAGTTTACCAACATTTGGTCTGCATTTAATTTCAGATTTAACATCTAAACTGTGGTCTGAAATACATTTATGTCAACAAATAAATGCAACTGTGCATGTTACAGATTGCCAAAGTGCAAGTGTTACCAATACCAATTTGGTTGCCTGCGAAAAGGACCATGCCACTCCACGTGCTGTCTATCGAGATCCCTGATAGGGTTAAAAGACGCAATACGCGTTTCTGATTAACTTTACAAGTTTGTCGAAACCGTTGAGTAATCAATATGACTTTTGCTTCAGAACAACGCTTACATAAATATATTTACTTGTAGTTTCAAGATAGCCCTGTTACCAAATTTACAAGATTACTTAAAAATACAACTAAATATCGCAGTTCTTTGAGCTTCAAAAGACTATTATGAAATTATTTCATACAGGTTAGCATTTTACAGTCCTATCGATACATGTTATAGTACTATCAGTTTGTGCTCTGGCATGTCAGTATTGGTGCATTTGTTTTATTAAAGAGTACATGTAACGTTATGTGACATCTTACAAGTATTACATATGGACATTGCAGCGGACGGAATGCTAGTATTTGGTAAAACTCGACATTTAGACAAGACATAGAAGGCCATGCAAGCAAACAAATGCTGTTGGACCAGATTTACTCAAGAGTATTCACTTCTTACGATAAAGTGTTTTTTGCCATATAATTACAAATAAACACGCGGTAAATCCACGATACTAACTATTCACATTATGTACAAAATTAACATTTTCTACTGGGCAAATGTCGACTGTAAAACGTATTTATTTTCTAAATCCCCAGCTATACATTTTAAGCCTTGCTGGACAATAACTAACACAATTCTCCTTATGATTTTTACTGTTCCTATGATAATAGGTTTGTGATATATAAAAACGTACCAAAGCCAATTTAGAAGGAACGTATTTTACAGTGTGAGAAATTAACAAAGTAACTGAACATTGAACTTCCTGTAGCAAATATCAGCTGTCTTTTTATGCAAACCTAGGTCAGTTCATCAATACGGTGTCACATTTCTTTACATGAACGAAACAGAAACTGTTTATTACTGTAATTTTAAGAAATATGGTATGCTATGGACTAATAATGTCCATTCGTAAAAGTAATTTGAAATGAATCGACGTGTGGGCTGAGGTTGGGTTTCAGTTCTAGTCGAGAGAAAGCTGGGGTGAAGCTTGATACGCTCTTTGACTCACGAGACATGCCTGTCATCCCGCCCGGCGCAAAATACGTCTGCGGTGAGATGAGGATAGCGGATAAGTGACGAAATGAGAAAGTTGGGGGAAACGGGAGTGCCACGTGAAAATACACCGCCCTACAATAACGTTCATTACGTTTCCCGCATGCAAAAATTCCGGATATAGGCTACTCCGCCGAGGATCGAAACTGGATGGCCTACGTAAGGCGAGAAATCTATTCACTCGACCAACCTGAGCGATTATCGATATAAAAAATGTTCCATGTACAAAAATTTATTTTTTCGGAAAACATCTTCTTAATGAATTGTATTGAATTCGAATTATGAAATAATATCTCCGTTTATATATCACAGTTTATTAATACAATATATCACAGTTTATAAATACATAGATACAATTATCATGTACAAACACGATCGTCATTACCAAAGATGTAGTTTTTGTTAGTTATCGGTCACCTACGAAGTGTCTATAAGCGAGATTAACCCAGGTAGTTGAATGTTTATTCGTGTCGTTATTCAAATACGACCGTTAAATATTTCAAATAGAAAATTAATTATTAATATTGTAATATTGCTATAACATTTTGCTGCAACCTGACTCAGCCATAATTGAAGCGCCTCGTTTATCCCTGTACCAGGAACGGCCCTGCATGTCCCGGGGACAGGTGTCTGCCGGTCGAGATACACCAAGGTCACAGCCACAGTTGCCATCGCGGCAACACTGCGCTCCACAATCGCTCGTTGACTGACACTTCTTATCGCCCGCTGGCTCCTGTATCTGGACTTGTCATATTCCGCACTCGTACACTGCCTGGTGGCTACGGTTCACAACTGTGACATTCAAGCTGCCCCTTAACAATCAAAACTTACAATTTGTTGTAATCGGTCTAGAATTTCTTAATTACATAATAGTTTCATTTTTTATGTCACACTGCTTTACAAAATGGTAGAAATATACAAATATTGCTTAAAATTAACTTTCACGCTGTCCTCCCAAATAACTGTCAAATATCAGAGAACTGACTAAATAGGGGAACTTCGGGTATTATGGAATATGCGGGTAATATGGAATACTCCTATGTCTCGTAGCACAAATGTCGTAATCTAGCGGTACCCTCCTGAACTACGCCCCCATACGGCCAGCCATCCTCGGAAGACGCGCCAACACCCAGTGGTAGTGTACAGCCGTTCTTTGGCAGTGTGTCTATTTCGTGTTTCTAAATGTATGTATTGATTGTAATATTTACATTATGTAGACAATTATGAAAATATGATGCTATATGTGTTTAAATAGTTTGAAGATCAATATAGAATATTATATGAAACAGATACGTAGGAATGTGTTGTAACATGTAGATAATGGTACAAATGCCAAAATTTTCAGGAGGGCAACATGGAATATTATTCCATATTTCCGTCTGTTATTCCATAATATCCACTACTGTACCCAGGTATTCCATATTACCCGAAAATACGAAAGCAAACCATTCAGTCAAATACTTCGGCGTACTCATGAGATATACAAATTAGTATGAATGTGACACCGTTTGGTTCCTGAGGGCGATAAACTACGTAGGTATTAATGTAAATGGGAGCCACTCAACTATTGCCCCGGCTGAGTCGGGGAGACACGAGATATCGCATGGCGTATAGGGGCCGTGAAGCACTCCTCAGGATGGTGTCGCTGATACTTATACTCTTCCTCTCCCTGTAGGCCACGCCTCACACGCTGCAACAAAACTAGCTACTCGAAATAACGAGATACTTCTTAGTTTCATTTTTTTCTTGACCACATGTTTAGGTTACACTAGACTTCACACACACTTGCAACTTGGCCCTAACTCTTTCCCCGTGTTCTCCTCTACTTAACTTTAATACAGAAAACTACGTAATTAATCTGGAGTTCTCAAAATTGAAGTGACCACTGACCACGTGGTCATGCTAACCAAATGCCTCTGCGGGCGGCTAAGTGTTATATTTATGAACGGATCAAAACAAAATGCTGATCACGTTAACGGTGTGTGCGAGGGAGGTAATGATGCGAAAGGTTCCGTAAAACTTACTAACAAACAGAATGAACGATGATCAGTTGAAGACAAAGATGTAGGCTCCCTCGCAAAAACACAACCGGCCGCACTCCACGCTAGAGAACAACTGGGGTGAGAGGTGTGCGTGCCGGAAGCGCTAGCATCGCTCATGGCCACGCTCAAAAATACGTTTACCATACATAATTATTATGATTAATTCTAGCCTCATTTGTTTGTCTCTAGATTGCCGTTATTATGATCTACATTAAAACTGTATTGTTTTTTCCAGGCTTAATCTCGCTGCTATCGCTCTCCCCCTCCATCTCATGACACGTGTCCGTGGTTCAGGCTTTGGTCTCGGGCCTGAGAAGGTACGACGTTAAATTTTATGGAATGTGATAGTACTGCAGTGTAGCTGTGAGATTATAGTTGGGCTAGTTAACATCATTGGGGTTTCGTTACTATGATATTTTTTCTATTTTAAATAGGTTCGTCTTGTTATTTTGCTTTAGATATGGGCAAGACCGCAGTGTGGAAAAAAAATTTGCATAACAAAAGCAATTTTTAAGTGCGTTACAAGTTATTGGATTTCATGAAACATATTTCAAGGTAACAGGATTTGATCCGGTGACCTTTATGTTTCGAGAAATGTCATTTTAACGACTGAGCTATACTAATAAAGTCAAAATAGAAACAAATGGCGGATATAATACAAATAATATTGATATTTGGTACAAATGTTAAGAATAATGGTCAGTTAAAAAATATTAACAGTCCTCGAAACAATAGCAAATTTTTTTTTTGTAGTATCATGTTATTAGTTCTTTAAAAAAAATAGAAGAGTAAACGTTGACCGCAGCTTAATTTTTCCTACAAAAACCATTTTACAATTTTATCTTAAGACGCTTAGTTTCCGCGCTACTGCTTTGTCAATCGTACCACCACAAGGAAAATAATTAAAATCCGAATTTTACCTGCATTTGTACAAAATGTACACTGAAAGTTCGAGAACTTTCAGTAAGTTAAAATTTTACGTTATTCTTAACATCTGTACCAATTTTCAGCTGTCTTGCTGCCATTTAGCCAAAACTTTCTTAATTTGACATTACTAACAGCATCAATAGTTTTAGTGCGGGCTTAAATTTTAATACGGCAGCCCTACACTGAAACATGTGTTTATAGATATTTTAAAATTATATCAGAGTCAACTTATTACTCTACAAAGGTAACTCGGCACTAATAGTTGTCGTGTGGACTTAATTTTAATGTATAGCCAACCCTGGTTGCATGCCATGCAGGTTATGTACGCCCTCATATTGTGGACTTGGGAGAAGAAACGTAAGGATTATAACTAAACGAATTTTAACCATCCTTTATGTAAGGGTAATAAAGTTTAGTATAATCACCAGTTATTTTATCTTTAAATTTAATTATATCTTTCAGTTATGTCGTGGCTGTACGATAAGTACAAAACACATTTAAGTATAGCTTATAATAGGGCAGTCATGTTTTAACGAAATTAAAAGTAACACGTGTTTAGGGTACATAATTAAACCGAAAGTATTTATTGAACTTTCTAACCTCACGAACATGACGTATTACATATAAAATTTAATCCCTCCAACACTACAGTGTCGCGATAGTTCATAAATTCATTTAACTTACATTTTTGTAGAATACATAGGAAGCGTAAAGGCTTTAAGGAAGTTGAGTTAGTTAAACGAGTTTAAAATATTGCACCAAAATCAATCAAATGTGGTACACATTCCTCGAAGCTGCCAATATGAGCGCAACGCAGGCGAGAAGTCGTTCGGAACGTCTTATGAAAAGTGTTCAGAGTGAATGCAAAGCAGTCAAGAATTTAACAAGCTTTGTTTGCATGTAGGCCTAAACTACATTTCATTTGA
>PNEQ01113672.1:7732-20324 GCA_003012365.1 Medauroidea extradentata
TATATATATATATATATATATATATATATATATATATATATATATATATATATATATATATATCCTCAAGTTCGTTAAACGCGCCCAGTTTTACAGTCCCTACCAATGCCTAGTGAAATGAAATGTGCAGTAGTTATAAACCTATTTTCAACTAAAATGTGATCGATATTTTCATCCCGTTCTCAAGACACGTGAGAGTCGTACTGATGCAGTCACAGAAGTTTACACGAGGTAAAGTGTTCTGAAATACCAGCAATATACTACAATATAATGATCCTAGTTGACGCCAATAACCACGAAGCAGATGGGTGAGGGCAAATATGTTTTCGCACCAAAATCATGACTTTAGTTATTACTAGTTGTTGTTGTGTGCACCAAGTGTGTACAGTAGTGTGCAAGAACCGATGTGCTGCGCAACAGTCCGTCACACACCACGGGACGACGTAGTAATACGTACATATCATTGTAAATGTTCACAACAGCGCGAGCGGTTGTTCTAGATGGCAGAGGTCGATGTCTCCCGGGCCCATCTGAAGTTGGTGGCTCGCAATCAGATGACGTTTACCGAACTTACGTGATCTGCAGTTTGATCTCTCTCTCTCTCTCTCTCTCTCTCTCTCTCTCTCTCTCTCTCTCTCTCTCTTTGCAGTCGCCGCACCGCGAGTTGCCTTGTGTCTCAGTGGCGCAGACTAGCGGAGAAAATGTGGCTCCATCAACCTCAGGGGTGTATAAAGCGAGAAAGTGTGACGAAAATAACTGAATGTACATGCTATTGAAATCTGAATTGGCCTCAAATTAATTCGTAAAACTTTCCTGTCCCTGAATGGAGGAAATATTTAAGAAATTCAAAATAGCGTTAGTTCATCTTATATTAGAAGATTATTTTGCTATAAGTTCCCGCGCTTCTGTTTCTCAAAGTACAATAATTTTATTTTGTTCAGTCCACAGTGGGAAAAAATAAAACAGTGCGATGATCTCAACCTGCCTCGTCGCTGAAAGTGTCTATCTGCGACCTCAACTAGATATGATTGTGCTTCGTTGTCCGCGGATCCAACTGTACAGATATATTGTGAATTAAGGCCACGCTCTCTTGTGTACACAATTTTGCGATAAATATTTTTTCAAGTTAAGACAACAGCAGATTACAAATATCTGTTCGACAGTTTTGTTTAAAATGGTAGTTAATTTTTACAAAACAAGAAATTATATGGTTTCATCTAAAAAGTCAACTAATCCGAATTTCGTTAATTACATAATTAACTTAAACCATAATATTTACTTCTTTAAAAAAATCGGCCAACATGGAGAAGACGATTTGAAACAAAGCTACCAAACAAAGTTTTGATATCTGCTCTTGTTTAGGCGCAAACAATTAATATAGCTAAAATATATTGAACAATATAGCACGGAATTAAAATGTGGAACAATATTTAACTCTGCAAACATTGCAACTAGACAGCTACAATATTTTATCGTCATTATTTCGTGACAAACTATATTTCACTCTCTTGCATACAACAGAGCTCAATGTTGAGGAAGAGTTAGTTTTCACGAAAAAATTCGAATTTTCATTAGGTTCCAGTGAAATATCTACGTTCCGAAAGTATTTCACGTTATTTGTGTTTCCTTTTAACTAGGCCAATAAAAATTCTGGTCCGCTAAACAGATATTTTGTAATTCGCTTGTAATCAACTGAACCATGTCAAATATTTGTTTAATTCTATACTACGCAATGTGATGTACTGCACTATTGTGGACATACGCCATTGCAGAATTACGTCGTCCCCGAAATATTATAATGAGACTAAAGAAAAACAAACAGACAAAAAACTAAAAATGAGACAACAGGCCTAGTTTGGCTGTAGTCAGACACACCCAAGAACCAAAACAACAGAACATGATAGATCCCATAAGGATTTAGTCAACAACAAATAAAGGAATAATAAAAAATAAACATCCAGAAATAAAAGCCTAAATACAAAACAAACTAATGTGTAAAACGTAGGACACCACAGTTAAGACAGCACAGACAATACTGAGACGAAGACAATGTTGGACACAAGACATGATAACAACGATGACGTCACAGACAACAGACTAGACGGATCTGTTGACTACAGCCAAACTAGGCTTGTTTTGTCATTTTTAGTTTTTACTCTGTTTGTTTTTCTTAGTCTCATTCTAAGATTTCTGAAACGACATAATATTGCAATGACGTATGTCGGCAGTAGTACAGTGCGTTATTCTGTCCCATTGCAAACAACATTCAAAGACATAATGCAACGTGTTACAATGTTTTGTCTTTGATGACTATTTTGACACCAAATTTATCTTCAGTTTTCTTCTTCTAACGATGTCATTAGCCTGTTATATCGTTTTAAAGAAGACTATGTCCGCTGCCGTAAAGTATTTATATTGACTAGAATAAATATTTGTGTCTCTTCATTAAATAGCTAGCCAATGTGAGCTGTCAAACAAGCGCACGAGAGCTTAACTTAGAGTTTAGTATGCAACAGGAAATAGTTCAAGCAAAATATTTATTCGTAATTATAAGAAAAATACACGTCCTTAGAGCTCAAAAATATTAATTTAGCAGTCTTTCAAATTACTAAATATCAGTCTTGTATAAACTTTGCCACAGCGATGCGTTTCAGTGAACGGTTTAGGGCAGCAAATTGTTGATATATACGTCAGGCACAAAATATTCTGATGAATTAATGCGTCACTTTAATTAAATTTCGCTCCCAAAGCGGCAAAAACTTTATTTTTGTATAGTTTACATGTTAAAGTTTTCACACAATGACTTTCAACATGTATGTGCCGCACTGTGTGTGTGTGTGTGTGTGTGTGTGTGTGTGTGTATGTAACATGAATGTCTGTACGTATATCTGTCTCCAACGTATGCATTCCTAAATTGTTCATCTCACTGCGACGCAACTCTGAGTAGTGCGTGCGTCCGAGAAGGTTTCTAATCAAAAAATTACTTTAGTAGGGGGTGGGGGGCAGAATGGTGTATTAGAAAAATAATAAACAAATTGTATTTTAAAGAAGTTAATAATGATCCTTCATTTAATTTTCAAACATTAAGAATTTACTTTTTATTTAAATTAAAAACCTTTGCGCAGTAATATATCACTTCTAATATTATTTATAGTAGAAATATTTTAAAGTATAAGCAATTTGAAGTGTCGGAAAATGTTTATCCAAAACGTTTATAATTTTTTTTTTAATTTTTTAAGTCTGGTATTTTAAAATGTATTGAAAATAATGTTCTTAATATGCAATCGTGTTAGTTCGAAAAGCAAACAAATAAATTCGCGAGGGTAACACGTTGCACTCGCATTCGTGAGGTCATCCTGATTTCGGTTTCCCATGTTTACCCTAAGTCGCTCCAGGTGAATGCTGGGATGGATCCTTAACGAAGGCCATGGCCGACTCCTCTCCTGGCTACTATCATTGTACCAAGTTGTGTCTCCGTCTATATGAGGATCTCTCTGTTGACTAGACGTGAAGCCCACTTACCTTACTTTTCCTCGCATATAATATTCCAAGAACGATCAGCTATCATTATTTCGTATCATTTCGTTCGCTCATTAAAGTTTACTTTTGTTTCTTTTCTTCATTGAAACCGTTTCGAATTATTTGTTCTTCCAAAATCCCTTCTTAAACCATTGAAGTTTCACTTTGCGATTCTTTCGTTTTTTTTCTTTGTGCTTCTGTAACCTTTCCTCTCGTGTTGTTATTTACAGTACAAAATACTCATCGCGTCATCGTAAAGTTTTATATACATATTCCCATTTGTTTTACGCTTTCAGTTTCGTGTATGATTTCTGCTTGAAATAATTCGTACACGTTGTGTTTTTGTGACATCTAATTTCCTTTTGATATTGCTAACAAAACTTAGGTCTTCGTGTACCTAGGTAAAACAAATATGTTATTGTTTGCGAATGTTGAGGCACGAACTGAAACTTATTTGAAAAAATAATATCACGGCTGTTAAATCAAACAAAACAATAAACTGGTTCTCTTACAAGGATAGAAGAATATTTGTGTTCCGTCCATTCTTTACAGCAGACAAACGTCCCATCTGTATTTTTGTGTCCGTAGTTATGTGTTCACAAGAAACTTCGCTGAAAGCTAACTTGTTAATCTTGTAACATATGAACCCTCTAACATTTCGTTAAGTAGATTTTCAATGATAGTAACTTTTTAAATATTTGTAATTTAACGGCTTAATATAGAGTTTTAGACAATTTTTATTGTGTTCAGTTTTTGAGCTATAATATTTATTCAAATAGAATGTTCTCTTCGAAAAAGAACAGAATATATCCTTGGTAAACTGCTTAACATAAACAATAATGGAATATTTTATTAATTTGTCATGCAGAATCATTACAAGATAATTATAGGTCAACTTTCAAGAATTCTCTTGTAATGATTGTGCATGACACATTAACAAAAGACTTCATTAGTGTTTACGTCAAGCAGTTTACCGAGAAAATATTCTATGCTTTGTCGAATAGAACTTTTGATAATACAATTGTAATAAATATTGTGACTAAAAAACTGAAGATACAGTAAAATTGTCTAACAATCCCCCTTCATTTACAAATTAATCGCTCAAAAGTTGTATTTTAAAATGTTATTCTGACTTATACTCCCCTATTTCATATTGTATAGGTAAGGACATCTGATTATTGAAGAAAATATGCCTGCAGCAACTTGCTTCAGTGCCTTATGAGCACACCTGTACCTCTGCTTCGTACGTAGTCTTTGACTGAATGTGTTTATTATCTCAATATCTCGAGTTTCTACCCGCCAATCACAGACATGTGGTGTCGCAGTAACCTAGTTCTGATTGGCTCGGTAAAGTTAATAACTCTTCTACACAGATACACTCTGGCAATAACCACACAACACAGCTGCAGATGTGCACGAAAGACATTGAAACGAAGCGGTTCAAAATTTCTTGTCAACAAAAGCCAGTGTATACACACGATATCTAATAGAACCAACGAAAACACTATATTGTTGTAAACTATACAATATTTAGCCAGAAATAAAATGGGGTGTAACGAAAGCGGCCAATTATAACTGAAAGAAGTGCGTTGGCTATACTGGTGCCAGAACATGATAGTCAATATTTGCAACTTATCTCTATATATAAAAGAGAACACTGCATGACTAACTAACTGACTAACATATCAAATTGCAGCCTAAACCACGTGGCCTAGAATCGTGTAATATTTTGTGTGGTTCTCCCTCAGGTCGCAGGCGAGTACTAAGAAGGGATTGTTTGAAATTCGTCCCGCAATGGGGCGAAAAAGGATGATATGTGTTTCATAAGACTCGTCTACATAGCTCGAACCTGACGGCCTACCGTCGTGACGTTTACTTCAATGGGTGAGTCATAAAACATATTAGCCAAATTAACGGTTTTTTAAATTCAACCATTAAGAGGGTGAAAAGAGTTAATTTTTAATTCAAAAGTTTGCTTACGTAAATATCCAAAAAGTAATTATAGGATTTTTGAAAGCAGTAAAAGGGGGAAAATATGTTTTTTTTTATGAATCGTCTATATCACTTGAACTCTATTGGCTATAGTCGTGATTTTTTATTAATTTGGTTACTTATGCAAATGACAATGACACGACTCCAAGACGTTTCGAAATTCTTTAACTAAGGGGGTGAAAATACGTGAAATATGATTAAGATTATTCCTCTATATCTATCGAACCAATCGAGAAATCTAATTGCCCTTTGCTTTAGATTGATGATTCTGTAAATATCCAAAATACAATTTAAATTTATTTTTCCCAATTGGACCCCAAAGAGGTTAAAAAAGGATGAAATGTGTTTTCGATTCACAATAGATATGTACAACCCCATTAATATTTATATATCTATGCGATTTTTGTTTAACGTTGATACTTACTCAAGCACCTGAAATGCAATTTCACGAATTTTTTAAATTCCCCACCTAAGGAGGTGCAAATAGGTGAAAAGTGATTAAGTGTGTCTTCAATTAATCGTCAAGATATCTTGAACCCAACGGGCTATTGTCGTGTTTTCCACGTCCAAGAGACACCATTAAAGTAGTCTAAAATGTCATCCTAGGGTTTTTTTGAAATTTAGACTTTTAGGAGGTGAAAAGACCTGGAATGTGTTTTAGATAAATCTTCGATATATGTCGAACCCGTAGAGATAGTCAGTATATGTTTGCTAGGTAAGAGGCCGCAAAAACGATTTAACATTTTTAAAAATCCTAACTCTCCGTACTGTACAGAGGTGAAATGTGCTTATTAATGAATGATCGATTTCGCTTCGACTGAACGGGCTATCGTCATGATCTTCACTTGACTTAATTATACAAATATTTACGATGTAAAACTAAGATTTTTCGAAATTCGACACCTGAAGGGACGAGAAGGCATAACATTTATTTTATACCATCCGATTACACTTATCTAACCAGTAGAGATATTGAGGTAGTGTTCGCGTCAGAATGATGCTTACGTTAGTACCTACACATAAGTAATGCAAGTTTTATATTTTATAAGATAACTTGAGTTATTAAGAAGAAAACTTAGCTTGTAAGCTTTCATGACAGATTGTCCGAAAAGCAAGAACGACCTGCGAGAAATTAATTATACATGAGTTTCGTTCTACAGTTCTATCAATAAACGTTGTTGTACAACATTTATGAGGCTGGGAAATTATGAATAATTTAGACATTATGTGGTGCAGCTGTTTGCTGTTCTGTCACACAAAAACTGCAGTACATAATGAATTAGTGCAATTTGGTTGAAGTCGTTCAGAACTGGTAAACATGTATTATGCAGTTCCACTATCCACTAAAATTCCTCGACAGCTTCATCCCATATGTACCATCTCACTAACCTCAAGGTTGGAGCACAAAATGCGTTTATATTTCTGCGAAACAGTATCCCGCCGAAACTGCCTGACGGCACATAAAGTCAAGTGAAGGTTTTGAAAAACCAGTATGTCATTGATGGCACCATCACCAATGGTTGTGCTCGGGGGAAATCAGTCTTCATATCACACAAACTACGTATTTTATTCGATTACCCTTTCACATTTAAAAGTCTATAATAACCTCACAATGTCAATATTGCAGTGCTATCAATAAGGCCCAGGCGAAGTCGTTGTTAGTGGCAGGGACAAACTTAAAAGACTACTTTTCGCGTGGATAGCTATAGCTACTTATTCTGCTGCAGAGTTAACTCGACTAGCAGCTTCGTCATTCTAACACTTGATGACTGAAGTACCTATCTGTAGGGACAGGAATATTCCGCGAATACAATGGCCTGCATGTAAGAACCAACTATATCCTATACATACTCAAGTCCCGACTATTTGTCAACTAGCTGCTACTCAGTGGAACAACAGACAATGAGCGAATATACGAGGCTGGAGTATGCATAGTACAATGGATTCTATCATGCGGGTCATTGAAGTCATGAGATTTTCCTGTCCCTGCCTATCTGGTGTACACAGAGGATTCTCAATTAAGCAAATATTATCTGCTATGAGGAACACACGCGAGAAAAGCCGCGGGCGTACTGCCAGTCGTATATAACGTATATTTTGCCATATCGTGTAATCAAGTTAAAACATATTATTAATAAAGAAGGTGTCGTAAATTTTCGCGGGAAACGTTGTTAGTGAGCAAGGCTTATTAAACGGAATTCCGTAAAATTAATTTTAACTGAAATTCACGCCGCCGTGAATGTAACGAAAGCTCGTATTAAAAGAGAAATTAAAGGGAGATAAGGTGTAGTCAGGGCTGGAGTTGTTCCGGGGGAAATGTAGACTATTAGTTGCTCGCGAGTATCGCCAGATAGCACTTCACCAACATTACGATGGGCGCAGGTGTGCTCAAATGTGTGTGTTTTAATTATTTGTTGCTGCTAGCTGTAATCGCCACTTCGCACCGCAGGCTGTGTACTGAGTATTCAGAGCTTCCTTTCAACTGCAAGGTGACTTCAAGTATTTATTGTGTCGCTGTATAGCGACTACACCACAGCTTGCTAGGCAAGTTCAGTTTCATATCCAGACAATAAGACAACAGGATACAACTGTGACATATCTCAACAACTTATATCTCAAATTAAATGTATAGACATTCAACTCTTGCACTAATGTTTACCAAGTTCTGTTTTAATCTGGTCTTATGCTTGTCACGCTCTCGCATTTTATAAGGTTGGTCATCTGTAGTCGAGGTATCAACCGTTGATGAAATGCAGTATAAGTATATATTGTAAAATAACACGTGCTCATTGATCTGCAGGATAGCCTGCAAGAATATGTGTGTACCTGAGCATATATCAGTTATACGTTGACTGTTCGCTGATACTGTGATACCACATGATTGGATCTGCATTAAGTTGATTCTTTACTATTGGTTCATTGTTCTCCAGGAGCAATTAAATATGTCAAGAGCTAATTGTGCTAGTGACACACACATGCATTAGTTTAAAATGTACCTTTTCCTCTAAATTAAAAACTATATTTTACGTCTGTTGTTATAGTAATGTTTACTTATTAAATGTAGACAAAAGAAAATCTTAGGTCATTGTATGTTTAACCTAATTTTGTACAGTGCTGGACATGTAAACTGAGCTTTCTACAATTCTCGTCACATAAACAGAGCGATGTGGAGAAGTGTTAATTCACACGCCTGGCAGTCGAGGAAATTCAGTTTTGATTCAGGGTTCAGCCCCGAGTTCTATTTCTAGGGCAAACACTGGGTGGATTTATTTAACCCATTCTCGTACACATACACTTTCGGTTTCGGGTGTTGCAAGGTAAAACATTTTTGCTTAGACCAGAGTTGGTGTTAACTACATTTAACAATTGAGATAAAAGACGACTATGTATGTATTTATAAAATAATTTCATTGTAACAGGCTTTGTACTATGACATTTATACGGCAAAAAAGGGAATTAACACTGATCAGTCTGATAACGGTTTATCTAACAAAGAATGAGGTACTCTTCGAAGTTCTTATTCGCTGAATGAAAACATTAAAAAGCGTGAATCAATAAAATATTGCTCAGCCATTTAAAAAAAAGTATGCATGTTAATGAGTTTGATGTAGGGATGCTGTCTGAATGCATGTTCACATTCATTTCTGTTGTAAGTTCGACAGTGAATGTTATTACACGTTACATAATAACTTACCTCTCGATAATATTTCTGTCAGAAACCTGCACTGGTCTTCCTAATACATATAATCACAAATTAATACAAGCTGAAGTGATACAGAAGTTTTCCGGAGGCGTTAAATAAATAATTAGGCCTAGTAAGTTTTGTGAAAAGTTCTCAAAAAACACCTGAATGCAACGTTTACACACTCATAATTAAAGATCTTGAGTTTGTAATTTGATAAGTACAGTAAATGTATTGCGACTCATTGCTACAGCTGTTGCAACTGAACATCACCATTGAAGGCAGAGTCCAAGTTCATATACACTTACTCTGAACACAATGTTCTACGTCGCAATAAATATATTGTGACAGTCTGTATCAGACATTAGTTGATAATTTTTTTTGCGAGTCCAGGACTTGATGGCTGCCCCTGTCAGATCCACAGACCCGCAACACACTCCTAGTCTACGGGGTGGCGTGTTTGCATTTTTCCAGGCGTTTTCACCTCGACCTTGCAGCAGCATCGTATTATTGTAACACAAGCTGTTATCCTGCACTCAAAGCGGTTCCGTAACGCCTCAGAATTTATTGTATTATCTGTGTACTCAGTCAGCCGATATATACATATATATATATATATATATATATATATATATATATATATATATATATATATATATATATATAAAATTGCTTGTTGGTTACCTGACGTAACGCTGCACAAACAATTGACATTTGGTCAGAACGTGGCAAATTTTCTGCGGAACCGAGAGCGAATAACACAAATGTAAAAAAAAAAAAATAAAACTTTTTTTCTACGTTTTATTCTAACACACAAATAACCCAATTTCTTTCTGAAATGCAAGGGCGGGGACACCATGGATTTCAAGAGACGAGGGGCCGAAATTCTTACATCTACCCATTTGATTTGCGCATCCGGGGTTCTCCCGAGCGAAAATTTGTATTTGAAGGGGCAAAAGTAGGGTATTTTAATATTGTTTAGAAACTATTTCAATGTTAACTAATCATCTTAATTTAAACGTTGCTGACCAAAAGCAAGCGCATCTAGTAAGTCGTCACTCAAATGCCAGGACGGAGGGGGGGGGGTAGTCCCTCTGCCACCCCTATTAAGAATTTACGGCTATGCTGAAATTTAAATATGCGAAAATGGTAAGAAATTGGGAAACAATTGTAAATGTATTTCAGAACGGGGAAAGGGGCAAGGTACATTAATCCCCCCGTAGCGTTTACTTAAGTGAACGGCCACCTCTTAGCCAAACCTGTTGGTACGTCCTTGCATTTATAACTGTTTGCAAATATATTTAGATGGAATATACTCCACCCCTCACTACAAGGGCTTAACAGCACTACACCGGAGGGCCACAACCTTGTTTTATTTTAACTTAGGTCTCTTATGTATACATCCACGGTGTACAGATTTATGTTAACTTACCACATTTAAATTACATTGTAACATTTCTGGCTAAACACAAACGTCAGCGAGTGGCTGTTTCTTCATGTGCAATGATAATAAAACGCAAAAAAGGGATATTACGCCTGTAAACACCGACTGACTTAACTGACGTATTAATATATATATATATATATATATATATATATATATATATACGTGTGTGTGTGTGTGTGGCTTATTGCAAGAACAACCAACGCCAATAAACCGTATGTGTGTTAATCAAGCTTTGAATGCCTGATTACCACACACATACGATATAACGACATAGGTTGTTCTTGCATTTAGCCATATATATACACACACTAAATATACCTAATATTTTGAAAAGTGATTCTAAGTTTAGTGGTAGATATAGAATGTGTGATATCACTGGAACATGTAAAACATCATGCAATTAAATACGCCTATGGCTATGTTAACTGTACTAACTAAAGTTATAGTTTCTAAGATTACGTGTGTTTGACACGAGATTGTTTGCAAGCCGACGCTTCACGTAACATATTTCTTCCCGAAATTATATGCATTTAATATGTTTGTTACAGCAGCATTTTATTGTATTTTTTAAACTTGTAATGTTTGTTTCCTGTGATTCAGAAACAGTTTCCTGCAGTGCATATGCCAAAAAAAAATGGATAAGTTTAAATTTTAACCCCAATTGCAAGAATTTTTCAAAGTTTTGGAGACAAACTAATTAGCATATCATCTCGACTATGTTCTACAGCAAACAAGTAACAAAATAGAAAAATGATGTCCAGTACTGTGCGCGGACAAATACGAGTACAGTACAACAATATTCTCTCCGCGTTGCGCTTATTGTCTGTGACTGGCAAACAGTTTTATTTACAACATGTTCATACACATCAGAGGTTTAGCTGGTAAAGAAAGCTAATTATATAATTCAGAGCTAAATCATCAATTCAAAATTATAGGTTTCGGGACGCCATTGTGCAATAATCCAAAATCAACACTTTCGACAATAGGATTTCCCAATTTTCTGAGAAAAACATTTATCGAGTAACATATACATGGAGAACCTTTCCTGACGCTGAAATATAGTACATTTAACTGCGGCGAAACAGATTAACAGGAACAATAGATTTATTCTGTAAAAATGTTTGCGCTTTAAGTTATTTAGGTTTGATTTCTAGAATGTCGATGTAATCTGAGAATACTTTGTAGTTAACACATATGGACCTTTTAAAAAGGAGATATTTATGGGGTTTGTTTATCTAACATGCGCTATTTAAGCACCAATAAGAATATATTAACTACTGGCCGAACCATTTAGTTTCTATTGCCACACTGCAACATAACAGCACATGAGTGTTAGAGAAGGAGAATAAATGGAATTGTTGAAAGTACGGTTGTTGTGTTCCAGATGCGGGTCCCCGAACCATGTGGCGGTGCTTGGTGGTGCTGGCCAGTCTGCTGCACGTACAAGCAGTCGCTGTTGTATCCTGTCCTCCTGAGTGTATCTGCCTGTCTCAGACCCAGGTACGTCCCTGCCTCATTCACCTCACTATACACCCTACTCTTATCTGCTGACATACTTCACGTCAAACTACATACATCCCCACCCTAGTGCTTGTATCTCCTGAGTGTATCTGCCTGTCTCAGACCCAGGTACGTCCCTGCCTCATTCACCTCACTATACACTATAATCTTATCTGCTGACATACTCCACGTCAAACTACAAACATTCCCACCCTAGTGCTTGTATCTCCTGAGTGTATCTGCCTGTCTCAGACCCAGGTATGTGCCTGCCTCATTCACCTCACTATACACCCTACTCTTATCTGCTGACATACTCCACGTCGAACTACAAACATTCCCACCCTAGTGCTTGTATCTCCTGAGTGTATCTGCCTGTCTCAGACCCAGGTACGTCCCTGTCTCATTCACCTCACTATACACTCTATAATCTTATCTGCTGAAATACTCCGCGT
>PNEQ01113673.1:0-20224 GCA_003012365.1 Medauroidea extradentata
TCTCTCTCTCTCTCTCTCTCTCTCTCTCTCTCTCTCTCTCTCTCTCTCTCTCTCTCTCTCTCTCTCTCTCTCTCTCTCTCTCTCTCTCTCTCTCTCTCTCTCTCTCTCTCTCTCTCTCTCTCTCTCTCTCTCTCTCTCTCTCTCTCTCTCTCTCTCTCTCTCTCTCTCTCTCTCTCTCTCTCTCTCTGTCTCTCTCTCTCTCTCTCTCTGCCCTCATGCCCTGATTGGTTCTTCTAGACTTCCCTACCCTTGTTTACTTTCTCAATCCTCTTGGATCTGTTTGTCATCTGCCGTACTGAGCCTACCTACAATCACATGACCAGGCACACCCAATGCATAAACTGACAAAGCTGCAAGATTACATTACAAATCATTACAGATAGTCTTGTGTTGGAAAACCCTCTGACAAGGGAGGTAAAAAGCAGTCCGCCTGGACTTGCGTATAAGCAGGTCAATAATGTTACATTAAATTAATTTTAAATTATTAAAGTACTGTATTCAAATTTGTGTGAAGAAAATATATAAGCGCAAAAAATATAAAGTTAATCGTTACCAGTAAAATAAAAAATTCGTGCCTGGCCTATTTTTGCTTGTAGATATGTTGCAAATTGTGATTGGCTGCAGTGGGAGACTTTTGTGCAGACTGCTGGAATCTAAGTAGTGCGGCTATTTCAGCATTTCATTCCAAACATTTTCGGAAGTTGGAGACTTTAGCCCGGGTCTCCCTTGATGGTGATCATACTTGTGTGACCTCTGAATATTGAATTTAGTTTTGAATTTAATCCAGAGCTGCAATAAGGTGAGGTCTCGCCTAATTACTTAGTGTAATAAGTACAGATTTATTTGTGATTTCACGTTGGGCACAACTGTATACGCAAGCTAGGCCTGGCGCTCAGCTTGCATACACTGCTGAGCCGAAGCAGTAGGGTGTAAATTAAAAGTACTACTGTTGTTAGAATTATATGGCACAGACTGATAGAATCACTCGCACATATGCAAGCACTCATACAGAGATTTGAGTTTTTTTAAGGATCAGTCTTAATTATAGCTCAGTAGTGATTGACATTCAAACGGTTTAGTCGCATTGAATTTTTCACTTTGTAAATGGAAGTATGCTTACTGAAGTAAGCACAGTGAAAGTTGTTTTAAAACGATCCTGCACAATACAATTCCTGCATAAAACTGTTACATTGTGCGGTCCCATCATTTTCTCCATTACATGCAAGTCATTATTTCCAGTGTAAGTAGTTTCTTGACAAAAGCAGTACTGTATCTCTGTTACTAAAATTTAAGTTTTGATACTTAAATTTTCAGCACTATTATAAAAAAAATTGGGATTTCAGCAAAATATTGTATTATAGCATCATTTATTAAAAATTCATACTCTTCTATTTTATAAATAATTTAACTATGATGTCCATCTCTTATAATTCCGTATTTTGACAGGCGATGCTACCAAAATTTGTAATATGTGCCAGAATAACATACTATTTAAAATAACCGGACGTGATTGTATGGCCTGATGTAACAGTAGAGGCAGCCGCGATCAACAAATTTGTTAACTTTTATCGCCAAGATTGAAAATGGACGACTTGAAGTACATGCCCCCTGACGTCACTGCAGGGGCAAAGTACTGTGGTGTGATGATGGTACCATGTTGGCTTGGTACCAAAAATGGAACAACATTTGACGTAGAAGTTACGCATTTGCCTCGGTTGACTAGCTCACGTCGGTGCAGTATCTCTTTCCTCTGAATAGTGCCATATACATCACTATGGGGGGAGGGGGTTTGAATGCGGGCACCCTTAAATGAAGAAGTAGAAAGAAATACAGTCAAATTCCATGATCATGAGGGGTTTTACTAACAAAAAACTTAGGACAGGCTGGTTACATCTCTGCACAAACGAGTGCCTCGTGGGCGCACATGTACCCTATGCTTGAGATTACACCAAATCCATTACAAAGTTAACTCCCCGGCCAAGCCTCCAACAAAAAAAAATGAAATAAAAAATATCAGCTCAGCAGCTTTACATGTCACGATTGATCCAGCCTGGGCCAGTCAGTTTATTAGCGCACGCGGGTTCTCCGCCTATCGCCATTTTAACCACTTCACAGCAACACCCGACCAGCATGATGCAAGTCACAAAAACAAGTAGGAAGTTTTTAACCGACGAGACGCACACAGCGCCTCCGATGCCAGGAACAGCCGAGTCCCCTGTGGATCAATCGCTAAAAATCAATATTTTCTTACTGGACCAACAAATATAAAATACGTTTACGTGCGCTTGCCCGTCATCAATGAACATAAAAATACACAACATGATTCTCTATAACGAAATGCAGGACACTTAGACAACTAATTACTCAAATTAACGTGACGGGGGCGCGACTACAGTTGAGAACAGCCTAGCATCACATCAGGTAAAACTCAGGCGTGGGTCACGCACACACCCAGCGCCGACGTCATCATTGCCTCTCAACTCTGTTGTTTACAAGAAAAACACCAATATCTTTAAACACCAATAACTTTAACAGGGCTGGTTTAACCACAATTCTCCACGAGAGCAAAATTACTTAGAATTCCAGGACGCGTCGGTAGACACCCAACATGACTATGTTTCATACAAAATTAACAAACATAAATTTCACTCTTAATTCATTTTTTATCACTCACAAAATTATACTTTACCTCGTCCAGTAAATAAGCAGAAAGAACACATCCTATTTCAGCGGAAGTGTCTCGGCCGGTAAATAACCCAAATACTTAATTATAAAATGTTACAGCTGCAATGAACAAGATTGGTATTATGAAGAGAAAACAAATGAAGATAATTAATTTTAATTTGAAATGTGATTATTTTATTGGATGGGCTTATTGCGCTCATGCAGGGGCACAGTCCATGCTACTTTAATGTTTATTTGCTTCAGAATTTGATTCCGACACACTGATGATGTAGGGCGTTGGCTTGCACACAAGTAACTTTCTGGCTGGATGAGCCAGGCACCGAACCTGGTATCGCAGCACACGCACCGGCAATCACCCCGTGTGCACGTCAGAGATTGTTTATGAATCTTGCCAACAAAACCCTGGTCCTTATTATGACTCCAATTTAATGTAGCTCTAAGATACTGGAAACTCATTAATCAATTAATACACTGAAGGTGATGCACTCAGTTATTACTTAGAAAAAAAAAAGAGAAATTAAGGCAAGGGTGTGTGTAGCACATCACAGTGGGAAACAAAGCTTGTTTAAAAACATGCTGATTTGTTAGTTGGTAACTGCAGAAAGTAAAAATGTTGCGCATTCATAGATTTGCACGCAAGGGTAAAAAATATTAGTTTAAATTTCATGGTTGAGACACGCAAATACATAAGATTAATGTTTACCTGAAAAAATTGGCAAAACCCAAACAAATAATCAATTTTCTTGACGTACATCTCATCCGGGACATGTGAAGCCAAACAGCTAAATGAAGGTTATGTTTGTCTGCGGTATCCATGGAGATAGGAATTGTTTCCCATACCTGACTGAAGCTCCGCCTCTTTTCAAGTCGTCCATTGTGTGTACATATTTTATGTGAAAAATAAGTAAGAATTTTGGAGGAACAGTAATACAATAACACTGCCCTGTATCCAGCATTAGTCCCTATTTATTGCATTCAAATTGCATCATTTCTATAACTACACTAGATCTCTGATTTTACGAATCCTGAATTTTACGAATGTAGCGATTTTACGAATATACTCTCGGGAACCGTCAAAGAGTCGCGGGGAAAAAGAACTGTTGAAAAATGTGGCGGCGCACGTCGGAGAACATCGTTCTGCCTGTGATCATTACTACGTACGTTACACAGTTTGTCTACTCTTGATTTCTTTATAATAAGGCAAAATCTTACACTTCTTAGATAACAAGAATGTGACAGCTAGAGTTACATGCTTGTCTCATGGTCGGCAGATCATCTCTCTCCCCCACGTACCTTCCCAAACATCAGCTTGGGAAACAACTTGCAACACGTTTCCCAGGAAATGTCAATTCAATATCCTCATCCCCTTGGCAGAAAAATATCTTGCAAACATCCAACCTGAAACTGTACCCTTCCCCTAGCCATTATCAGCATACTTTCTCGCATATATTAACGCCGGTAAAGATAATCTCTATTACACGTGCACAATAGGATTCTTTGTTCCCGCCTGTACCCGCACCCAACCAATGAAAATTACAAATACAGTAGGACCTCGATTTAACGAAATGCCACAGGACCCAAAAATGTTTGCTCTAAATCAATGTTTCGTTAAATCCGACTTCATATTTTTTCACACTCCCTATCCCCCCTCCCATCAAAATTAAATCCTCAGGCATGTTTCGACGGAATTTAATTGTCTTCTGGATCAAATCAGCAATTGTTGTTTTGTAAGTTTTCAAGTCTTAAGGAGAAATCATTTTACTGTGAAACCTGACATTGAAAATTCATACTAAATCATTTTTGAAGAAACTCACATAATTAACTGTGTTTGTTAGATAGCGATTTTGCATTATACATTTTTCAAATTAGTTTATTCACTGTTTAATTAGACAAAAAAAGTTATTTGTGTGAAATGTTCAAAGAAAGTTAATTTCATAAAACATGCGCATTGTGATTAGGAACATTATGTTGTATGGGAATCCTATAGTCGTCGCTGAAAATTTTGAGGGAAAACATTTTTATTATGCGAATTCAAGCCCTGTAGAAAGTCGCTGTGGCGGCGACAAGCCGATGCAGCGAGAGTAGCAGACAAAAGGCATAGCCTTGGCTGGTGCGTGGGGACGAAATAGGAAGATACGGGGAGTCGAGCTATCAAGGTAGGGGAAGGCAGTGAAGGACACGCACACCAGTTATATCCTCGATTACACACCGCGCTGGTCCACGTTGATTCCTTCTCGTGTGTCAGTCAATCTTGTTAGAGTTCAAGAATTTTCGTCCGAAGAATAATAGGCTTAGACCTAACTTAATTTTTTTTCGTTATTTATGTAGACTACAGGAAAGGTCATAAACAAAAACTGCACCTTTTTGCATGTCGCAAGAATGGAAAAGGAACTCAGTTCTTGGAGTACCGAGGAAAATAAGTATTTTACTACTGCCATGGTTTAATTCTTACGAATCAGGCAAGCTTGGTAATACGAGTGTTTTATATTTTGCATAAATAAATTACGTGAGTGCTGATTAACATCCTACACCACCTAAGCTAAAGTGCTACTGAGCCACTTCTAAGTATTAAAAAAAAATAACATTTTCACAATGTATAACTTTTTCAAGGCATGATAGTTATCTTTGTTGTACCTAATTGTGAGACTGTGAAACGTAAAACTGCTAGAGTAATTTTTATTTTGATATATTATCACAGTTGTATTTTATTCAGGAAATGACAGCATTTAGTGGAAACAACAGAAAATTGTTTTCCACAT
Source organism: Medauroidea extradentata (assembly GCA_003012365.1). Lineage (NCBI taxonomy): Eukaryota > Metazoa > Arthropoda > Insecta > Phasmatodea > Phasmatidae > Medauroidea > Medauroidea extradentata. The sequence goes on from PNEQ01113673.1 coordinate 5,445, forward strand.
TCCCACGTTAGACCCAATATCTTCGTGATGTGTGCAAGGTTCGTTCTATGAGACATTAATGTTCAGGACCGAGAAGTGGCCAGCTATACCAGCACCACATATTAACATTTGTATTGTGGTTTCCTTACCTACCAACCTAATAAAAATATCCTCAAATGTAATGCAATGCACAGCATATTCCAGCATAACGTACTGTACTGTTGAGAACATACGCCATTGCAACATTGTCATCCTAGAATTCTAATATGAGACTAAGGAGCAAAAATATGTAAACAGTCTAGTTGACTGGTCAACACATTCATAAACCAAAACAACAGAACATGAAAGATCCCATAAGCAATTAGTCAATAACAAATAAAGAATAATAAAATTAACATTCAAAAATAAAAGTTGATAGACAAACAAAATAATGTGTAAAACTCGGGACACCACAGACAATAATATTGAGACGAAGACAATGTTGGACACAAGACGACGACATCACAGACAACAGACTAGACGACACAATGATGAAGACAAGAAAGAACAAAGTAGATTTCTTGACTTTTCACAACATTTCGGGAGCTGACATCTGCTCCTGTCATCTTCTGGGACGACATTATATTGCAATGGCATATGCCCACAGTAGTGGTACGTTCTTTTATCCCGTTGCACTAATAATTCAAATACATTATATTCCAGCTTGATAAACTATATGAAACTTTTATTTAACATAACCAAAGATGGTTGTATTAAGTAACCTGTCGAGATTTATTTCTGTATGCAAAAGAAAACACTGACTGACAGACATATCAAACTGCAGCCCAAACCGCTGGACCTAGAATCGTGAAATTTTTAGTGTGGTTTACCGTCAGGTCTTTCACAAGCACTAAGAAGGGATTTTCAAAATTCTACCTCTAAGAGGTTGAAAAGGGGGAAAATGTATTTCTGAAGAAACGTCGATAGATCTCGAACCCGATGGCATATCATCGTGAATATTTACTTTAATAGGACACACATAAAAATACTTATTAGCCACTTTAAGGGTTTTTCAAAATTGAACATTTAAGGGGGTGAAAAGACCTATGCATTTGCGATTAACTATCGATTTCTATCGATTCCTTCAGGATAAAGAGTTTGTATTCACCTCAAAATGTTGCTTACATAAATGCCTAAAAACAAATTTTAGAATGTTTTGAAATTGTACCCCCAAGCAGTAAAACGTGTTTTTTTATGAATTGTCTATATCACTCAAGCACAATTGACTAATGTCGTGATATTTACTTCAGTTGGTTACATATACAAACATCTATGATAGAATTTCAAGATGTTTCGAAATTCTTTAATTAAGGTGGTGAAAATTTGTGAAATGTGTTTTCGATTTTTCCTCCAAATCTATCGAACTAATCGAGATATCAAATTGCTCTTTGCTTTAGAGTGATGATTTTACAAATATCCCAAGTACCATTAAAATATAGTTTCCGAATTCGGCCCCAAAGAGGTAAAAAAGGGTAAAATGTGTTTTCGATTCACATTCGATACATATCTATTTCATAGATTTTTATATAGTAAACAAGATTTTTGTTTAAAATGTATGCGTACTCAAATACCTGAAAAGTAATTTAGGACTTTTCGAAATTTGCCGTCTAAGGAGTAGGGGGGGGGGAGGTGAAAGTGAAGAAATGTGTTTTTAAATAATCGTTGTGTTTTTCACGTTCAAGAGACACCAGTTAAGTAGTCTAAAATGTGATACGGGTACTCGTACTTCAAAATTCAGTCTCTTAGGAGTTGAAAAGACCTTGAATGTGTTTTAGATAAATCCTCAATATCTATCGATCCTGTCGAGATATGTTGTTAATTTTTGTCTCAGGATGATTACAGAAATGATCGAAAAAACGATTTTAAGATTTTTCGAAACTCGAACTCTCAGTACTGTGCAGGGTATCATGTGTTTTTTAATTAATGATTGATTTTGATTCGACTGAACGAGATACCGTTGTAATTTGCACCTCAGTAGGATGCTTATAGAAAAGCCAAAAATGTGAAATTAAATACTTCGAAATTCGACACCCGAAAGGGCGAAAAAGCACAAAATATTATTTCCTTCAACCAATGAAATCTATGTAACCAGTAGAGATATTGAGGTTGTTTGCGTCAGAGTGATGCTTATGTAAGTATTTAAAAATTATATGCAAGTCTTTTTTACTTTTTAAGATAACTTGGTTATTAAGAATAAAACTAAGTTTGTAAACTTTTAAGGCAGACGATCCGAAAAGCAAATACGAGCGAGAAATAACTTATACAGGAATTTCACTCATCGAAACGTGGTGTTATATAACCTTCTGTGAGCCCAGGACATAAATATTTTATATTTTTTAAATTCGATTTGTTTTCATGAATTATTTCTACGTTACGTGACACAGTTTTTCGTAGCTCAAGTCTACAATCCAGTAGGTTCTGGACTAGAATTCCGTTAAAAACTGCATGCAAACGTTCAATTCTGACACACAAAAACTGCACGGCAGATAAAATTAGTGAAATTTGCATGTAGTCGTTTAACTGGGGTAAAATGGCTTATTATGCAGTTCACTTTCCACTTAGGTTCCTCGACAACATCAGCTCACATATATCAGCTCACTAATCTCAAGGTTGGGGCACCAAAAATGATTCCGCGAAACCTTTTCCCACCAAAACTTTCTAATGGCATTAAACTTCAAGCGAATATTTTGAAAGTATGCAATTGAGGGCACTGTCACCAATGATTGTGCACAGGTTAAATCAGACGTTTTTATTTGATTATCTTAACATTTAAGAGTCTGTAACTTCCCCATAACGTCAACTTTGCTGTGATTACAAATAAGGCCTAGGTGAAGTCGATGTTAGTGGCAGGGGCATACCTAAGACTGCTTTTTGCATGAACAGCTATAGCTACTTATCCTGCTGCAGAGTTAACTGAACTAGCAGCTTGGACATTGTAACAATTGATGCCTGAAGTATCAGCAAATATTTTATGATATTTGGTACCCCCAGTCTGGTGTACAATGAGGTTTTACAATTAAAGTAAATATTAACAGTTATGAATAATGCTCGGGAACAAAGCTGCGGGTGACTGCTAGTTTAGTATGTTTGCTGAGTCACATGATCAGGTATGCTCGGTCACCAGGTTAATGTCTAAAAAACTGCAAGCAATTCAAGGTTTGGTGACTTTTTTTACATTTGAAACATTACTCGTGTAACTGTTTGATCGTCTCTCTGATATTTCGTCCTTCTCATGCTAACCTTGTGACTGAATTAAATAGCTTATTACTTTCACATGCGTTGTGGTGACTGGAGTTGACCCAGAAGAGTTCATGTACAATATGTAGTACGACCCTTCCTTTAGCGACTAGACATGAAACCATTCTTCTAGTCGACCGTTTCCTACGGCAGCTGTCATAAAACGTTAACAGAAAGCAATCTTCTCGAATTAGCTAGACTTACTTGTTATCGTGACCAGGATGTTCATCAATGAATATTAGCAGGATTAACTAAACGAATGACTACATGCAATTAAGATTGGTTTATTTCTTGAACGCAAGAAAATTTAATTCAGATTTCAATTGGAACAATGCAAGAATGTTATCTACTCTGGCTAGCCGAGTGATATTTTGTCAACTCCTTATAGAATACAAAATTCTCGGTAGCTGGTAGGACTTGTGAAATTATTAGCATATAGACAAAATAATTTCATCAAACTGTCCGTTTATTAAAAAAGCTTTTATACGGCTGTAAGTAACTGGAATTCATGTGACCACACATCATTGTCATTCAATTAAATAAAACTATCTAGGCATATGATCTTTGAAAGAACTGTGCAATGGGAGTTAATGACCAGATTCAGTTTCTTGGATGTACTCCATTGCAAAATTGAATGACTGTCAAAGAAAACTAAAGAAATAAAAGAAAACCATAAAATAAGCAGAGTATGCTTTAGTCAGCAAGATACATACACAACATGAAATTCCAGGATTGAAAACTACTGTGTTTTGTTTCGTCTCTTCATCGTGTCGTTTGTCTTATCTGTATATGTCTGATATCTGTTGCGTTTTGTCTCGTCTACTTGTTGTGTTCTTTTGTTATTTTTCTGTTCGTGTCTGATATCTACTGCGTTTGTTGTTTCGTCTCATCGTTGTGTCGCATGTTATTTGGTTTTTTATTTTATTTATTAAATTCATTTATTATATGTTTGTTCCTTGTTTTTATTTGACCCGATTCCATCTTGGAATTTCATGTTGTGTATGTATCTTGCTGACTAAGTATTCTCTGCTTATTTTATGGTTTTCTTTTATTTGTTTAGTTTTCTTTAACAGTCATTCAATTTTGCAATGGAGTACGTCCAAGAAACTGAATCTAGTTATCTAGGCATAATTTAAAAAATCTCTTTATTTTAGAATTCAATGTGTGTATGTAATAAAAGTATTTAAAGCTACTTGAAACACAAGGTTTTACCTTAAAACTCTGTACGTCAGACATTATTTACAGCCAGAAAAAATAACTTTCTTTTCATTTGCTGTGCATGACAACAAACGTAAAAATCAAATCAAATATATGTTTATATCAGGTACACGATTATACCAATTCTTTTCAACAAACGTTAATTGAAATGTTTGGCAAGTATTTGTATCATGCCCATAAAAAGTATTTCATAACAATGTGACAACAGAAAACTGTGCCAATTGAGCAACCTATAGCATGCTGCAGTCCTACAGAGTTTATTTGGTGGTGGTGTAACTATTCTTTACTTTTGATACTTAGGTAAATGTAAAAATCAGAGTTTATAAAAAAAAACGTGGTGTTATTACAATGTTTTGATTTAAAGAAAGCCCATAAGTGTATGGTTCCATACATCAAGGCTGCATTTTTTACGTATGTCATTGTCATACATACACAGTGTACAGTATATGTATACATAATTTTTTAGTACTCTTTTTATTTATATTAAATTGTATTCATAAACACAAACGGTAGGTTTCAGTGTAACTTTCTTTAAATTACGCTCGTTGCTCTGTAGGCCATTCACCTCTATATTTTTCAATATTTTTTATGGAATGTGTATTTTTATGGTGTTTATTATAATATGTTAGTAAATTGTGGTGCAATACATTGTTTAATATATGCTGGTACGTTGATGATAACGTCGCTGACGTGACAATGAGGAACACACTGTGTGGCATTCGCAAATATAAACAAGGGAAGGGCTGGCAGGCTTGTGTCTGTGCAGGGATGTTACAGTGGAATCTGGTGCTCCAGGCACGTTTTGACAGGCGTTCAAAAACATTTCATTTCTCATAATTTTCTTTAGGCTAATTTCTCAACCATGAGACTGTTTGTGTACAATACTAGTGCTTTGATGTTTGGAAAAAAAAAAAACTACTGGCAGTAAAATAAAGTGCATGTTGCCCATTCTTGGAATGTTGTCACGTTTTCTACACGCGATTCAGTGTGTTCACTGTTTACACGACTTCATGCAAGTTACTGCGACTTAAAATCTGTATTTTGTCTTGCAATATTTATTGTTTATAATTTTCATAGTACAGTTATTTTGAAGTTGTGTATATTTCATGTTACAATATTTTTGAAGTTGCGTGTATTTAATACTAGCTGTCCCTTTGCGGCTTCGTCCGCGTGTAATATAGAAAAGAGTAACTAAATTTTAATAATGTATTAATTGATGGTGTTACTATATTCTCTGTATATTTTTATAACAACAAATACAAACAGCTTTATCCAGTCCACTACGCTGAGGGTACTTTAATTGCAGAACATCTTTGTTTTAATTCATCTTTATTTCTCTACAAAATAGCTACCCGGCCGCGGCTTTGCCCGCGTGAAATTATGTAATACAAACAGTAACTCTGGATAAAATATGTGATGAAGGCATTTAACAGCTAGCGTACTCAATAACAGTGAACTGTAAATTGTCTTAGCTCAGTGAAAAAAGCGCACACAATATGCTCGTATGATGTCATGTCCCATCGCAAAGACTTGCACAGGATACGAACCCGTAACCCCACCCCTCCCACACCACAAACTTTGTACAGTACCCGAGTAAATACTTAAAGGCAGGCCGTAATAATACTTTCGTATGTCCAAAGAGGTTTTATTTATGGTGGGTTGGCAAAAAAAAAACACCCCCGCAACTCCACAGACTTAACTACAAATTATTCAAGACAGGCCATGAGAGTTATTTCGCGTGTACAGGCTATAGTCCAAAGAGGTTTAACTATAAGCAAGAAATAAAATGGAAACAAATTTTGAATTATTTCAGGGGTTACGAAAGATTATTCTTAAACACGTTTTATTTTTTTATAGGCTTTAAAGGACGAATTTCCAAAAATCATTAAATTACTTTTTAGGAATTTACTTATGTTTCATTATAAGACAAAAGCCACATCGATATCTCTAATGGTTTAGGTGATACAACTGATTAATCAAAAAACTGTTTTATTTTTTTACCGGCTTTCAAAAACGAATTTTGAAAAATCCTGAAATTACTTTTTAGGTATTTGCGTAAGCTTAATTTTAAAGAAAAAAATCACTTCGATATCTCAGGTGGTTTAAGAGGAAGAGAGGATTTACTGTAAACGAATTAAACGGCTTTTCACCTCCTTAACATAAAAATTTCGAAAAATCCTGAAATTTGTTTCTAGACATTTGTATTTGCGACCTAACGAAGTGAATAAGACGACTATAGCCCGTCGGGTTCGAGAAATATCAAAGATTTGCAAAAAATATATTTAACCCCATTTCACCACTTTAATAGCTAAATTTCAAAATTTCCTTTCTTAGTGCGTGCCTACGCCACAAGGGGAAACTTCCCTTAAAATTTCACGTTTCTAGGTCTAGTGGTTTGGGCTGGGCGTTGTTGATGGATGAATGAATGAGTCAGTCAGTCAGTCAGTCAGTCAGTGAGTGGGGCACTTCCTTTTATATATATAGATTACAATGTTTTTCTAATTTTCTGTATAATATGATCAGATTTTAATTTTTAATGTCATGAACTTTGCGATCGAAGAACGTGTAAACAATGTGTTAACTGACAATAGCGAGTATGCAGCTGACTGGGTGATGGTTCGTATTATCTAGGGATGAGCCGATATGGAAAAACCGATTACCGATTACGATTACAGATTTCATAATAAAAATCGAATGCAACCGTTTATTTGTGTTCTTAACCGATTAATAATATTTATGTACATTACCAATTGCGTATTTTATGCCTACATTATACACACAAAAACAATAAAAATCCTCATATACACGCAAATACACTCCCGCCGCTATTAGTAAACAAATACAACTTCAACCGTCGCAAAAATACATAGTTTTTTTTATTTTGGCTCATTTCACCACAGGTTGTGTTTGTTTTACTCCGCCTTGACATGGTATCTTGTAGAATGCACTGAACTCACACTTACAGCGCACCAAACACTTTAAAAGTGTGCGTGTGACGTCATGGCACTAAACAAACAAGTGCCTGTAGCTTGTTTGTCTGCCATATTTGATCTGAGGTTATGGCGAAACACTGAACGGTTATGTGGAAAGTTACACAAAGCCATTCTCAAATGTTCGTAAATGCAAATGTTAAAATCTGATGGAATGTTAAAAATTATTTCCCAAAAAAAATTTTGTACTCATAAATACGTTTACTAAACACACGTGGCTTTGAGAAGTTGCTTCAAGAAATGAAAAGTGTGTGAAACATGAACATTATTTTATAAGAACGTGGAATGAATTTTGTGTTACAGGTATTTCTGTTCCATATTCACTATTATGTTTTTTTCCTAGACGCTAACATCAAAACATTAGCACTAGCATAAAGTGTAAGCTATTGCACAATTTGTTTAATTTTTTTCATGCCGGACCGATTAATCGTTTACAATAATCACAGATAGCGATTAATTACCAAAAACTGATAATCGTACGATTAAAGTTAATCGGTAATCGAATCGGTTCATCCCTAGTATTATCCTAAGTAGTAAAATACATAGAGGCTGCTGTTTCGAACTGACTAATTTGAATTTCTTTGCATATCATAATGCACACAAATTCATGCTAGTAATGTGAAATATTTATAGATTTAAATTCTTCGCATGCATACTGTTGCGAGCCGCAACTGTTTGGCTGGGCGGTGTAGTAATGATACTGTGGTGGCGGAGCTAGGACACCCCTCTTCCCACCCACTCCTTGGCACCGTGGCTGTCGGGCAGGGCGGCAAAATACAATACGGTGGCGGCAGCGCTAAACGACCTCCTCGGGTGCTGCATGGATTGTATTACTCTGTGATAACCACCTGCACGCCGCTGTAATCGGAGAGCAGTGTAAGCCTATATAGCAGCTGCGATAACAAAGAGGTTCGGCATACATTGTGTCGCCTATGTGCGGTGGCGACCACCTGCACCCAATATCGGGTAACCGAGGGAAATATCGTGATCTGGAACGTTCCTGTTCCCTCTTTATCTCTCGGGGTGGTGCTTGACTTTGAAGCGACACCTTTCCAGGAGGTTAGAGAACAGAGACCTGCCGAGATAATTCGAGGAGTAGGAGTGGTTATATAAGGGGGAGCTGCAGGAGGATCAAGAGAGTTTTGGCTGGCAGGTGCCTGGTGCGATCTCAAGTGATAGTGACAAGTATTGGATTGCGACTATTGTTCGAGGGTGTCCAGCGAGTGGGACCGCAGCAAGTAGTGGGAAGGTGTTTCTAGGCCAGAAAGATTCTTCGGTATTATTTCATTGGGTCCACCATTGTGAGTGTCTAGTAACCTTTCCACATACAAAGAACTTATGTCAGGGTGTCTACTATGTCACTAAAGTCACGAAAGTCCCGAAAAAGTCACGAATTTTGGAAAAGGTCGCGAAAGTCCCACAATAGTCACTAATTTGAAATATATTTTGGCATAAGTCACGAAAATTATTTTCGTGTGTTTGATTCTTGTTGAATCATTTGTCAAACATGCATGTTTACATTACTAGTATTTCTCGTGCACTGTGCAAGTAAAAATAAATACAGTAATTAGTTTGTATATTAGTTACCGTAGTCATCGTCATAAAGACAACTTAAATTTATGTATATATTGATTACAGATTTTAAAATTGGACATGCTTCGCGCTCTATGTTGGAGGAAACATAATGAAAATTGTCGGCCGTGATTCACTATTAATTAATTCTGTTTGAACAGTTTTCAAGAAAAAGTCGCCAAAAAGTCACTAAATTTTTTTTTACAATCTGGTAGACACCCTGTATGTAGATGTTATTTTTTTTCCTTTATGTAAATAGTAGTTATTTGTTCTGTTTGACATTTATTGTGGTAAATCTTTATAGACATAGGTTTTTTTGTATATGCAGTTGTAAATAAACTAGGTTAGCTTTATTTTCTTTATTTTATCTAAGACCTCCATCCCCAAACGTACCTAGCCCGCAACTTGTAACACTGGTGTCAGAAGTGGGATGGAGGCAATTATTTAAAATTAAATGTTTAAATGATGCTAAAATTAAGTGTTGATGTTTAGATATTTAATCAAAGTTGTTAATTTTTACTAGGTAGAAAATTATTGGTTATAAGTTTATTTTTGTAAGAAAAATGGCTAGTGAGTTAGAGGGTTTGCGAGCACTAATAGAGGGACTGAGTAGCCAAATAACTAACCAAATAAGGGGTGTAAATACAAAAATGGAAGGTGTTAATGTGAATGTAGACAAGAAAATAGACAGTGTTAATGAGAATGTAGATAAGAAGAAAATTGAAAGTGTTACTCATATGGTGGACCTAAAAATTGACAATGTCAGTGAAATGGTGGACCACAGAATTAACAGTGTTAGTGAAAATGTTGAAAAGAAAATCGGAAGTGTGAAAGACGACCTGCAGAAAGAGGTGAGTGTCTTAAGGATGGAATGGGAGAAATTTCTACAGCGACAGGCAGGTGGTCAGCCATCTGTGTGTTGGGATAGCGGCTCGACGAAGTCAGAGCTGAGACATCAGGGTAATGATGGGAGGGGCTCTGCGATGTCAGGATCAGTGGTAGGACTATCACAGAACATGAATACAGCTGAGGTTGCCATGCCTGGGGCTGGAAAGGGGGTTACAATCAAGCCTGCCCCTTATGATGGTCAAACCCCATGGCGTGAATATCAGCACCAATATAAGATTGTTGCAACCCTGAATGTTTGGACAGAAGAGCAATGTGCCTACTACCTGGCAGCAGTGTTGAGGGGCCCTGCGCTCAGTATACTCCAATCTTTGCCTGAACGACATCGCCTGGAGTATTCTACTTTAGTCTCTGCCCTGGAGCTGCGCTTCGGGGACCGCTATTTACGCCATGCCCACCATGCCCAACTTTGAAGCCATAGCCAGCGACCTGGGGAGTCAATTCAGGAGCTTCGGCAAGACATTGTAAGACTAGCCCATCTGTCACTTGAGAGGTGTCCAGAAGAGGCGTGAGATGTGCTTGCCATTGGGTTCTTTGTTGATGCCATTGCAGACTTGGAGGTGCGACAAGCAGTACGCCTGGCAGCACCTCGTACCATGCAAGATGCTCTAGCCCGTGCACTTGAAGTCGAGTCAGCAAGGCAGGTGCTAGCAAATTGGCGTGTGGTGTGAGCAGCGAAAGTAACATGCGAAGAAGAGGAGAACAGCATCGAGAATACCCTGAATGAAATTAAGACAGCAATTAGCGTCATTTCCAGCAGAGTTGGAGCTTCGGAACACCGCCTTCGACCAGGAAAGCGGCCAGATTGCTGGGAGTGTGGACGACCTGGACACCTGAGAGCCCAGTGTCGGCAGTATCAGCGAAAAAATCGAGACCCAGAACCAGGTGAGACCAACCAATTAGTTCAAAATTCAGGAAACATGTAAACACCGGTCTTGAGGGGCGAAGGTCGGTGATTGCTAGAGGTAAGGCCCCACAATTCCTTCGAGTACATTCTGTGAAACAGGAAGTTGATGCATTGCTGGTGGATGGCAGCCTGGATGATGTACCCTGTCAGATGGTTGTAGATACAGGGGCGACCATTACTATCGTCAGGTCCAACATCATTAGGCCTTTCCCACAGCAATCACATGATCAAAGTACTGGGGGGTGCATGTTAACCACTGTAACTGGTGAGACAACACCAGTGAAAGGGAAAAAGTGTGTGCAACTAAAATTGGGTGAACTGGAGTTAGAACATGAAGTCTACATAGCAGATATTGCAGATGCATGTTAACTGGGACTAGATGTTCTACGCAAACTAGGATGCTGCATTGACACTCAACTGGGGGTCTTGAAGGTAGGTGAAACAGAGTTGGTAATGATACCACGACCAGAATTAACATCACCAGTCAGCTGCCATGTAGTTTGTTGTCAGGCCACTGTGTTGCCCGCTTCTAGCGAAATTGTGATACCAGGGCGCTGTATAGGACTGTTTGTAAGGCCCCTAGGATTATTAGAGCCTATGAGAAGAGGGAGTAACCTCCGTGATGGAGTACTTATAGCCAGGACTTTGGTTTCATCAAGATCAAATAATTTCCCTGTTAGAATGATGAACTTGACTGACAAGGCAATTCGTCTTAAGGAGGTGGCAATGATTGGCTTGTGTAAGCAGGTTTCCCAGATAAACACCACTGAGTCTAAGGTCTTAAGGGAGGATCTTGTGAAGGATATTCTGCCAGAACCACTTACAGAACTCCTGAAGAGGACAAAGGAAAACCTGGACTGGAGACAAGAGAATGCTGTTGCAGAACTCTTAATAAAGAATCAAAATGCTTTTTCATGTGGTTCACATGATATTGGTAGGACATCTGTGACATGTCACCATATTAATACAGGAGATGCCAGACCTATCAAGCAACCTCCTAGACGTCTACCTCTTGCTTCACACGAGGTAGTTGATGACATTCTGAAGGAAATGAAGGATCTGGATGTGATAAAGCCATTGAACAGCCGCTGGTCATCTCCATTTCTGTTGGTTAAGAAGAAAGATGGTTCCACAAGATTTTGTGTAGATTACCGGCGGCTGAATGATGTGACCAGGAAAGACTCCTACCCACTTCCTCGGATAGATGACACTCTGCATAGCCTGGCTGGATCCCAGTGGTTCTCAACCTTGGACATGAAAAGCGGTTACTAGCAATGTGAAGTGGCCCCGAAAGATAGAGAGAAGACTGCCTTTTCTGTACAAGGGAAAGGAACTTGGCAATTCAAGGTCATGCCTTTTGGACTGTGCAATGCTGGACGCTAAACGACCTCCTCGGGTGCTGCATGGATTGTATTACTCCGTGATAACCACATGCATGCCGCTGTAATCGGAGAGCAGTGTAAGCCAATATAGCAACAGCGATAACAAAGAGGTTCAGCATACATTGTGTTGCCCATGTGCGGTGGCGACCACCTGCACCCAATATCGGGTAACCGAGGGAAATATCGTGATCTGGAACGTTCCTGTTCCATTTTATCTCTCGGGGTGGTGCTTGACTTAAAAGCGACACCTTTCCAGGAGGTTGGAGAACAGAGACCTGCCAAGATAATTCGAGATGTAGGGGTGGGTATATAAGGGGGAGCTGCAGCAGGAGCGAGAGTGTTTTGGCTGGCAGGTGCCTGGTGCAATCTCAAGTGATAGTGACAAGTATTGGATTGCGACTATTGTTTGAGGGTGTCCAGCGAGTGGGACTGCAGCAAGTAGTGAGAAGGTGTTTCTAGGCCAGAAAGATTCTTCGGTATTATTTCATTGGTCCACCATTGTGAGTGACTTGTAACCTTTCCACATACAGAGAACTTATGTAGATGTAATTTTTTTTCCTTTATGGAAATAGTAGTTATTTGTTCTGTTTGACATTTATTTTGGTAGATCTTTATAGATGTAGGTTTTTTTGTATATACAGTTGTAAATAAACTAGATTAGCTTTATTTTCTTTATTTTATCAAAAACCTCCATCCCCGAACGTACCTAGCCCACAACTTGTAACAATACTATGCAGGAGTGATATTTTATTATTGAAAGATATCTTACGCTTTCTCCTGACGGTTGTTTTATAATTGTAAAAACCTTCAACAAATTTTTTCTGAGTGTTTGTTTAGTATTATAAAATCTTTCATTCTTTTTCCACCCCATGAAATATTTATAAAGTGTCTGCAAGAAAGTTAACACAATTACCGCAGAATAGCTCAATTAAATGTGCATAACGGGTTATTATATTTTAATTGTACAATGGGGAACGAACATGTTAACTTCTGCAGGGACAAAATGGTTTGCAGAATATAGGTTTTGTTTTACAAATGCACAACTAAATAAAAGTTACTCTGGATTTTACCAATGTGTTATTTTTTAAAATTTAATTTATAATATATGAAGTTTGTTTCTTATTTTATGAGAATATTACGTCACGTGTACAGTTAAAAATTTACAATGGTGTCTTCTGTGACCGTAAAAAAAATCTATAATTTTTTTATAATTGCTCATATTTACCATTTAGGGGTACCCTTTTAAATCGAAAGATGTTAATCGTCTGACATTAATTAATATTTTAATAATAATTAGTCTTACTTTCCCGTAAAACGCTACGAAAATCGTGACTACATATACGTTGCAGAAAAAATGCAATTTTAAAATTTGGTAAATTGGTAAGGAGCAAAATTGGACTAAATTGATTTTATGAAGGTTTCAATTTTACGAACGTCACTAATGGATCCGTCAGTATTTGTAAAATCGATGGTCTAATGTATTTTATAAATAACTACACCATTAATAGTCAATCTATACCGGCAACCAAAATAAAGGGACCATTACGAGTGTGAGCTTCTCGTGTATTTGTGTGTGTGTGATTCTGATAAGGTGTTATTTTAATATTCTGTGTTATATTTAATACTGAAATGTAGAGATTAACAAAACAGGCCTATTATTGTCAGTGGAATATTACCAGGTGTTTCGGAAGATGGGAACTGCAGAAACGTTCAGCCTTGATAATTACCGCCCGGCAGCTTGGCTTGTCTACAAAAATCAGTTGTTAAGTAAGAAGTAGGTAATCCATCCAAAGAAATGTACTACAGAAAGTAGTAATAATATAAAAAATGTTAACTTACTTTATTTTAACAGAATTTGTGTATAAAGACTATTGGCCACTAGTCGGCAAGTTGGTTATGTAGAGCCGACACGCTACACATAAACGGTGCCGTGACCAGGATTACCATGATTGATGTAGGCTAATTAAATGCAGCAGACGGGTCATTCCATGTCAAATCAACATGGCTTACAACCTGACCCTCTCCAATTTTTTTTATATTTGGCACATATTTAGTAGTCTATGAAAGAACTTTCGTCCTAAATTTCTAGCCTTATACTCTATTTGGTTTTGACTCTACGGCATTTTTAAATTTCCATCATTTCACTGTTCACAGATTACATAAAGTAAATTATCTTTGCTTCTTTGCAAGATACAGAATTCTATCTGGGCTCATTTTAAAGCTTTTTTGTGAGCTTTCCATTGATGTCAATATCGACTGGGTCACAAAAATATTTCTGTTCAAGGTCGTTCAAAATAAAGTTTGACCTTGAGTTTTTCAAAAAATGGCATTTTTAAAAATTCAAAAAAAATATGTGTGTTTCTTATGTATGTTCTCTATGTGCACCCCAAACTTGAAGTTGGGACGGCAATGGGTTCACTGGATATTAATTTTTATATAAGCATGAGTATTGGCCAGAAGCTGCATAATTTATGTACAAATCATTTAATTTACAATATTGCAATACAAATGTTTTCAAATCAACTGCAGGCTATATTAGTAAGAGACATA
>PNEQ01113683.1:0-12417 GCA_003012365.1 Medauroidea extradentata
ACGATACCTCTGTGATAATATTAGTAATAGTCATATTTTCTACTGTGTTTATACTGGCCTATCATAGGATCCCACAGACCCCTCACAATCAATACTGAAGTTAAAATGGATGGCAATATGTTACATATGACAATAAAGGCCCCTTCATTACAATCAATCATCATAATTAACCTAAACTACATTAATTTATATATATAAAGGTATCAATAAAATAGGGCCGTCACATAGTATTCAGAACATGCTAACGTCAATTCCCATGTCATTCTCGTTACTCTGGATACAAACCCTCAACACAACAGAGAATAAAATACATTCTAACCATTAATTTTTGCCCTACAGTTTTAAAGTCTATATAAATATTCACAACGAATAAGTTATTTTAGTATTAATTTTTAACCGCCAATGTATTAGAGATTCTTCTGAGTTGAGCACATTAAAACGATTGACACGCACCCTCCCCCCCCCCCCAAATAAAATAATTAAATTGTTCGAAGATGAGTTTGCCGAATGTAGCCTGCGAATTAAGTAAAAATCATTCTCATCACTGTCAACATTTCGTTTAAAACTGGTTAGTGACTTGTGTAGATCGTAACTCTCTCCCCTTCTTCCAACTATTTATCTTCTCTAAACTGACCGAGGTGACTCAACGGTAACACGTTGGATTCGCATTAGGGAAGACCTGGGTTCGAATCCCAGGTCCGGCCTTACTGAGTTAGGTTTCCCAAGGTTCCTCAAAATAGCTCCACGCGAATGGTTCTTTAACGAAAGACATGGCCGATTCCTCTCCCATTCCCTGTCATGTCAATTTGCGTCTCACCTTCTCTAATGACCTCGCTGTCGTAGACGCGTAAAAATATTTTCTCTTAACATTTTTAAGTTAGACACATTCACTCTCGCTGATGTGGCCTGAGATTAAAAAAAAAGTTTTGCACAGAAGAATTTTTTCAGCCATAAGATAAAGGAACGTGGAATACTTCTTAAAACAAACAACTTGCTTCCCGATTCAAATTTTTGGAATTTTATGTCGTGTATGTATCTCTGTTTATTTATGATTTTCTATTATCTTTGGTTTTCTTTGGCGGTCATTTATTTCGTAACGGAGTATGACCAAGCAACTAAATCCAGTCAACTTGCAATCTACATGCCTAACTGAATTGCAGATTTTGTTATCAACCTTTCTCTTTGCTATAATCTCTTAAGGGGCCCGCGTACCTGCCATGAAAGTTGTGATGTAGACGTTCAGGAGAATCGTTTTTTCACCGGAAATGTTAGTCATGAGATTGTGTGTTTGACACGCGAATGATATTAAGGTACCTCACACTAAAGGTAAATGGTTTCAGTTCTATCAGTTTCTTAAGTAATTAGAAAATAGGGCCTTTATATTCCAAATTAGTGCCTTTTCCGGCTTGTGTTGTGCCGTTATTTTTTGTTATTTTTACTTAAAACCATTTAACCTTAGTAGATCTATCCTTTAGCTTTCGATCCCGTGACTGTTTGTACCTGTAACAACTGAACATTTTGAGGAAATCTTGTTCTTGTATTATGTGTATTGCGCAAATATGCAGCCAGTGTTGTGGAAAATTGAAGGATTCGCGAGACCGAGCCGAGAGGACCACAGAGAGAGCGAGAGACAACCTCCTCCACAACAGGGGTTGGCTCAATCCCGCTTTTGTGGGGGAAAACTCCACGTCCATGAGGTCGAACGGCCGCTAAGGCGCTATGTAGGCGGGCCCCTTAATAGCGACACGCAAAGGTTATGGCATCATTCTGTGTAAAATCATTTTATACCTATTTCTAGTAACACTTCATGGCAAACTTCATTCGTCAAATATAGTCTTGTGGCGACCGTGCTTGGCGCAGTGACTAGAGCACTCGCTTCCAAACAAGGTGATCCGGATTCGATTTCTGGCGTGGTCGGACCCCGGGTTTTCTGTTGTGGGAATCGTGCCGGACGATGCCGCTGATCGGCGGATTTTCTCGAGGATCTCCCCTTCATTCCGACGCTAGTTCATTCTCACTTCATATAATCCTTCAACAGCGTTTAAGGGGAAATTTTAAGATAATTTTCTTGTATTTTCAATTTTCGAGCCATAACATTTATTCAAGTTGTATTACCAACATGTTCTCTTTGGCAAAACATGGCATATATTCTTGATGAACTGCTTGACATAAATAATAATGGAATCTTTCATTAATTTGTCACGCAAAATCATTGCAAGAGAATTATAGGCTAACTTTGAAGATAATACGAACATGTAACACTTTAATGATTTCCAAAATTAATCACAAATATCTTATATGCCTCAACATTGCCACAGTTACCAAAAATATTTTAAACAGACGTTATTGCAGAAAATCGACAAATAAAATTTATCATATAGCTTTCCCCTTTAAGACCAAGATGTTAAGAGATAACCAAAATCTCTTCACTCTTCCAACAGTCTCGTATGTGCTATTAATTGGCGCTTTTGAGCCTATTTACAAAAAATACTATATTAGTGATTTATAAACACCACAACATGACCACACTTTAAATAAAACCTAGGTAGAATGCAGTTAGTTACCACCAAACAGTGCAATAAAGTAATATTTTGGACACTGTGACATACACTATTTCATTGTCGAACGCATAGAGGTATATTTTGCCAAGACATGTGAAGACATGTAAAACCACACACTGCCTGCGTGGATACCTTTTGCGTTCAAGTCTAAACTCTCTGGCTGCCAGGAAGTTCTGGCCTTTGAAACGTGTTTGGCCCTTTTCACCGGCTGAACAGAGCATGAAACACATCAAGGGATGTATATTACACGGAGGTATTTATAGCAGGCAGTTGTATAAGCTTGTCAGACCCTTAACAAGTAGGAAGTCCGAGCAGCAGAATAACAGAAGCAGTGTTGGGCCGGCGTCTTGACTACACGATCGTTGTAGACAGCCCGGAGACGTAGCTGTTACTCCGCTAGTTATGTAACTACACGGCAAGTGAACTGCGCTCCAGGTCCGGGCAACAGTCGTACAAGTACCGCGACCGAGTGGCAGCGAGTACTCGTCTCAATTATCTGCAACAAATCGGTAGCAAGCCAGCCTACGGTGCGAAAGGCCCTGGGTTCAAATCCCAGCATGGGCATGGATGTTTGTGTCTTTTGTTAAGTTCATATACCTTGTAAGCCGTCTAAAATAAAATAAATAAAAATCTGTACCAAATAGATACCTCGGCCAACAACATACTTTCAAAAATATAAAATATACAAGTTTATTTAACCAGATATTTAGTTTCACCTTAATTCGTCAGATTTAAAATGGTATCTCACACTAGTGAAGGATTTTCAACTTACGAATCGTAATGTTATTTTTATTTGAGTTACTAGAAATGTCTTAGTTTTTTTAACACTAAACGTTTTACAAATTACTTCGTGTTTAGTCACCAATTTTTATGTATGCATTTTTTTATTAGCTAAAAAAATATCTACAGTACGTCTTAATTATGTCAGATGCTATGCAAGGTAGCATAATGTTTTATCACAAAGCTATAATCACATATTTTGAACAGGTACACAGTGATTCTAACATACCTTGTGCAGCCTCACCTTAACTACTCAAACGCAATATTTTGTTTGATGAACAAACCTTTACTTTCTCGCACATCAAATTTCATTAAATCAGCAAAGCTGACCATTTGCAAGCCAAATATCAACAAGCATTTTCATTTCTATATCATAACTTCTTCAAACAAACTAACTCAGAATATTTTTCGATCACTTTTCCCATATCACGAGGTTAAAATGTGAAGGAAAAATGCAAATTTACTCTATTATTACACGAAAATCTAGGATTCCTACGTTTGTGAATTACAAGATAAAGTTAAATTCTATGTGTCGTTTGTAACAGGGCACAATGCTGTGAATAGGTTTCGGTATTGTAATAAATTATGACCAGCTGTTTATCTCGGATTTACTTCTAGTCAGCAGCGAAGTCATTAGAGACGGTTGCGCACACGTGTATAATTTAAAATAGTACCAGAAAGATAAGAAATGGGGCTCCCGGAAAAGAGCGACGATATATCAGACTGCAGCACTTGATGACGACACGAGAGCGGACATCTTCAATTACGTCACCCTAAGAGCTATTTTGAACCCATCCGACGATCATCTTGAATGACGTGACCTTGTGTCCATCTTGAATTCTAGAATTTTCTACGAATGCTCTATCATTCCACTTTCCTAGCTCCGCAGCTCTCCAACCCCCCTTTTTTTCCCCCCAATTCTAACTACAAAGAAATGAATTCAACATTGATCCGCATCTCGAGTCTCTGTCCCAGTACATTGGTTCTGTAGGTCCGAGACTCTGCCATGGCCTGTAGCCATTGTCTGTTGATTCCAAAAAAAAAAGCTACCATATTTTTATCCAAAAATATTTGCAAATTCTTACTCGAAATTACGCAGTCTGCTTTCCCATTTTGTTGCAATTAATTTTTCTACTTCGCCTCGGATAGCCAAAATAGGACTATAGTTTAAATACCGTAATATACAATGAAATATCAAAAACTTCCAAGACAGGAGTTCGAAACAGGCCACAAATTAAATAAGGAACCAGAACTGGAATAAACAACGGAAACAAATTCAAACAAACAGGTACACAGATACAGAAATAAGCACATTTCATTTTCGGCCACCTGGTTTTCTTCTGACGTAGAAGTAGACAAGTCGCTTCTCTGCCTGAAGAACGCCAAGTGGCCGTGGAAGAAAATGGGCTGTGGCATTTTTTAAAGAACCATCTCAGCACTCGCCTGGACCGGTAAAATGTTAGGCTCATATTCGAGAGGACCAGGGTTCGATTTCCAGGTCCGACCATCATAATTTCAGTTTTATATAGTTTCCCGAAATTACTCTAGGGATGGTTCCTTAACAAAGGCCATTGCTGAATCACATCCCAGTTCCTGTCATTGTTTCAAGTTGTGTGTGATCGTCTCCAATGACCTCGCTGTCGGCGAGACGTAATGCCCACCTATCTCATATTTCACTGAGGATAACTAAGAGTGGGGCGGGTTTGCCGATTTTTACGGTTCTAGACTCTTGCAACGAAAGAAAGCGGAACGCTATCATCAGCAGCCTTCAGTAGAAATAAATACTGACGTTTGCCATGCCCGAGAATGAGACGTTTTGTTTTTAATATAATGCGTCAGTTTTTGTAAGAGATAGAATGAATGACGCCATGCATAATAGTCGAACACGTACGTCATAAATTGCTAAGTCTCAACAAATGTTAACAGTTGTAAACGTTGGTGACTGTCATTCATCACACCACCCCACCATTCTTGAGTTGCCTGCCACTGTTAAACCGGCCTTGAGGCCATGATCCATCATTTATACTGATTTTAAGATAGTTATTTTTTTAAACCTTAAACGAGAGCAGATATCAAAAAACTGTTGCAGGGCTTCGTTAGAAACAGTGTATATTATGTTAACTAATTTTCTCAAGAAAAACTACACAACGGTTTCAGCTAATTGTACAGTTAAGGAAATTAGGATTAATTAACTAATAAGCCGAATTTATATTATTGTTGTCATGAAAAAACTAAACTGTAAAAAACAATTGAAAATGTGCAAAGGTTTTTCAACATTTACTCTCGTTTAAGAATAAAAAATTATTATAGTCAAACCAATAGAAATTATGTGTTATGACCTTAACTTCAACACATCACTACTCTCACCCGGGCGTATAGCCTCCAAACCACCCTGATTTCAAATCTTACTTAACAGTTACTGGTCAACGAATAAAGGAACGGTCGTCATTGATCTCAGCTGCTGCCAGCACAAAAAGGAACGCAGTCTGTCTACCACAAAGTCGATCCGGGTTTGATTCTCGACGGGGTCAGTCCCCGGATTTTCGCATGTGGGAATCGTGCCCGACGAGGCCGCTGATGACGGGATTTCTCGGGGATCTCTGTTTCCCCCGCCCCCTCATTCCAACGCTGCACCGTGCGTCATGTCACCTCTCACCAGCGCTGAAGAACTAGATGTTAAGGTGCTCGTCTGTCCAGGCAGTCGAGTGGTGTGCAGAGATTCGGGTGTTGGTACATGATTCGAAAACTCTTCAACGCACATGAATAATGTCTGCTTAGGAATAACATTCGAAGAACGTTGCATGTGTATATATACATTTCAAGTACACCAGTACTCATATTAAATCATATTTTCTAGTGGCTGAAAATAACGAAAACGGGTGTTTTTGCGGTATTGTTACACACAGGAAAAGTTTGGTTGATTCAACCGTATATCGTCAACTTAGTGCAAGAACTGGGTAACTTAAATTTTCCAAGATTTAGTTATCTGCATATATCTACACTACCCTTATGATGGTTCCTTTTGATGTATATACATTTATAAATGTGTTGATTAGGAGTATTGATGCAAGACAAATTTGCATTTCAACAAATAACTATTTGTATGACAAAAGCAATTTTCAGTGTTATAGTTGGATATCTCCGGCTACCTAGTTACCTAGTTGTAGCATTAAGCCGACGAATTATGTGTTTGTATATGGCCCAACAAGCATGTAACGTTTGAACCAACCAAATATTTGGTTGTCTGGCAGGTGTAGTTATCCCAAAAGGATGGTTTAGTCCAGTTAAATATACATTTTGTTAGGACAACAAAGCCAGTGCTTGGAGCGCTTCATTATGTTGTTCAGCCAACAAAACTTTTGTTCAATCAAACACATACTAGCTTGGCCATATACAAACATATATACGGTTGAATCAAACACGCCGTTTCTCCGTGCAGGTATGTAAATATCGGAGCAATAGCTTTTAAAAGGCATAAGCGGGTACAATATACCTTTATGTTTAATAATACGCCGTAAAATGAGAGAGTTAACCACTAAATGTCTCATACAGGCGCGTTGTCGGCGAGAAGACTACACGCCAGTCCAGTGACTTGCGCCTAGAGGCTAGAGGGAGGCGTAACGCGCGTGCTGTGTCGACCTAACCGCTCCCGCCTTTCTAGACCTCGAGCGCGCAATATACCTTCACGCAGGCGGTCGCCTTAAGAGAGTTCAAGTGGGGAAAAATTACAATTTTATAATTGTATAAAACACTGTTAGTTTTATAGACTTTATTTGGGAGTACTTTTACCTCTTACTAAAAAAAAATTAGCTCAGCCAGTTTTCCCATAGTGATATTTCAAAGTCAAAATTTGCGTATATTTACTTCACACAAAACTTGAAAACCAGCAAACATACTAAAATGGAAAGAATCACATAAAAAACAATTTATTACGGTCTACGGCATGAAACATATATAAACTCATTACAAAACAATTTTTGTATTTTAAAAAAATTTCAAAATTTGCTTATTTTTTGTTGCTCTTAGCAATTTTTTTTCAATACGAAAATATTTGTATATGGGTTTATATATGCTTCAAGCCATAGACCGTGGTATGAAGTTTTCGTGTGATAGTTTTCATTAAATTGTGTTTATTAGTTTTCAAGTTTTGTATGAAGTAAACATATGCAAATTTTTACTTTGGAATGTCATTGTGGGAAAACTGGTTGAGATTTTTTTTTTTCACAGAGGAAAATGTACTCTCAAGTAATGTCTACAAAACTAACACTATTTTATACAAATATTATGATTTCTTCCCACTTGAACGCTCTTAAGTGCTGGCCAAAATCTCTTCAATTCAACGCTGCCTGTGTTTACCAGCGGAGAGCACTTGTGCCGTTGTCGGCCGCGCCGAACACGGGACCAGCAGCGGGCCGGTCTGAGCAGGTGCTCAAAGGCGCTGGCCACAAAGGGCGCGGCCCTAGACGCGGGGGTCAGGGGGCAGTTTCTCGGCATCGCACCGCAGGGCACGCGCGGCCCTGTCCTGAGGCTGAGACGCCCTCGCTTTTTGGCGCAGCTGACAGCCCCCGGAAGCACGGCAACTTGCGCGCAAACTTGCGAGGCAAGTTGCCTACCATGAGTCCGTGGCAGGGGCGCGCACGTCTCGCCACGGGGTTTCACGCGTACGTCGAACAGTCTAATACTGGAGTCTCAATGGCGCGACAGAAGCGACACGAAGGGTGCGATGCAAAACTAAAAATTATCGTGATTGCGAACACTTGTTTGACCACTGCGTAAAAAAAAAGTTAATAGTTCATCGCCACTACATTGCTAACTTCTCGTATGACAGCCGCAGACATTTACAGTACCTATTATATATTTATTCCGTTTATTTGTAATACATTTTAAATACTAAGTGGCATTCCGTACGTAAAAAGAAAGGCCCAACTACACGTTAACTTTATTATATGATTTGCTTACGACAACCAACAAAAGTCTCTCTTAAACTAAATAGACGCAATTTACTACCAGCTCACCAGTTTCACCAACATTTGTGAGCAAAAGTAAATTCCGACTGAAATAAAATCGATATAATCTCAAGCCATAATTCGCGTCGCGTCCGCCATTTTTGTCGAGCTGACGTCACAGAAAACCTCGGTGCTGATTCGCGGATATCTTTCATTTTGTCGTGGCGGCTTCTGTCGCGCCATTGTGATTCCGGCTGTGGGCTCTTCTAACAGTGTCTTCTTATTGGCTGTTCGTTGTCGTCTGCGCAGGCCTACTTACACTATTTTCCCATTCCGCAGTAACAATTAGTTTAGACTAGTTTGAATTACATTGCGTTAGATTAGATTCGTTTAAAATATTTAGAAAAAGCTTGCTCTGTTCCATATAAGTTTTTTTTTATGTAAACACAGTAACAATAAATGCGCAGAACGATGCGTGTATTTCGAACAATGACAGTAGAATGGCAGTCTCATCTATTACTTTCATACTCTTTGTAGTGCCCACGATCTTTCGTGAACAGACAAAATAGACCACGCGAAAGGGCGTGTCGGTCAGTTACAGAACAGCACGTCTTCGTTTCCTGAGCGACGTTATTTCCTAGTTACGACCACAAAGTTATCTACAGCGTCTGTTTTGTCCCCTGTGATCGACATACACGTGATCCAAGCATCACTCGCGGTTGGCGGATCAACAGACCTACTCCTTTCTCCCTTCTTTTAGTAAATATTTATCCAGAACTAATTCGTTACGCGTGATCTCTTGCACCGCAGTTAAATTCACGAGGTTCCGGCGTCAGAGATTGTGCCTCAGAAGTTCGTAACACTAGAAATAATTTTGTTTAAAACGTTGGCTAAAACTATTTTCTAGGATTGCTATTGTTTAATTTAGCAAACTGCCTTCAAGAAACTTACAGTTATAGATTAATGCTTTTAGCGTTGAATTATGAACCACGCCCTCTTGAATTAAAACTGCACACGTTACAAGAAAGGTCATGCCTTATATGGGCACTGCTACAGCCGCTGAGAATAATATCACTTCTTGGCGCGTAGAGTTTGTATTGCATTCATATTACTATGTGTCTTTAAAAAGCGACCTACGACGTACAGTAAACGAAAGCTCCTATTTGTCTCGAGTTTCGCGTAGAAGATAAACGCGTGACACGCCCAACATAGACTATGCACTAGGCAAGGATTTTCCTGACAGGCGTTCAAGTATGAACAATTCTAGGGTTCTATACCAGTGGGCCTAAGACCCCTGGTTCGATTCCCGGCAAAAGAGGTGGAATTAAACCAATGCTAACTTCCCGAGTTCAGGACAGGGTGTTGTGCTCATCCCTTCAGAACCCTATACAGGTAGAGCCACGGCTGTAGAAGAACAGGTCTGGACACTCGCCTGGATATTTGACCCCCTTGTTGTCTGGCTGTAGTTCACCAAGTTACCGAGAATATTGTGTTTTATTGGCGCTGATGTTAGGGCGGTCGGACTTAACTCCGCCCACTTCCTTTCCGCTAAGATAAACAATATATCAAAACGTATTTTTTATCAAGTTATGAAATACTTTCTTCGCTCATAATTTTAATAAAAGGCTCCAGCCATCTTTATTTTCTTTATCAATTTAACAATGGAAACAAGTGGGCGGAGTTGAGTCCGACCGCCCGGAAAACAGCGCCAAAAAGTACAACATTCTCGGTAACTTGACGAACTACAGCCAAACAACAAGGGGGTCAAGCAAAATACATTGTTAGATAGGCGAGTGTCCAGATCTATTCTTCTACGACCGTGGGTAGAGCATGGACATTGTTACAACGTGTAAGGAGAAAGTTATTTGAAGAAATTCTACTGAACGTGTCTTACATATATTTATCTACGAAAATTAATTACATTTAAAACTATCCTCTATTTTTTTTGTGGATATCGTGTCTGTGATTTTGTGCCACCTCAAAATGGCTGACAACGGATTTTTCACACCAATGCTACGAGAAAAAAAGAATACCAGCCAGAATTGTAAAACAAAAATTGAGAAGCAAGTGGTGGACTTTGCTACGCACTTTCTGTAAGTAAATAAACAAGTAGGTTCACCGCTTATTAAAGTCTTATAAGAAAAATTCAACGGTCAAGATATTTCACGCAAATTTCGTGCCCTGCACATATAGCCGACATGGCTGCTGACGCACGAGCCATTGTAGCTCTTATTGCTTGCTTGTTTCCGCACCTCAAAGGCGGCACCTTGCGCCTGCTGTAACGCCCATCCCTGCGGAAGACAAGGACGAACTACCACTATATCAAAATCGCCTTATAGCTCCTGGTGTCCCTCCTAAGGGCCGTCAACTTCCAAATTGAAACATCGTAGAAAAAAAAGTGACAATTTCTCTTCTATACGTTTTATGTTTGCAT
Organism: Medauroidea extradentata; assembly: GCA_003012365.1. Classification (NCBI taxonomy): domain Eukaryota; kingdom Metazoa; phylum Arthropoda; class Insecta; order Phasmatodea; family Phasmatidae; genus Medauroidea; species Medauroidea extradentata. Next base: position 10,722 of record PNEQ01113683.1, read on the forward strand.
AATTTAAATCGTAATCGAGTGTAGAAAGAACAAATTTGCATATTACAGGAACATACACCTAACACACTAACTGAAATTAAACATTTAATGTAGGCCTACACTGAAGAAAGATTTCTCTGCATATTTGCTAAACGTTTTAAAAACACAACGCCAGAGTGTTTTACTATTTCAAAAATTTGCTGACAACAAGTAGAAATACTTTTATATTCAGTCATCTTTTTTTTAAAAAAGGTCATACTGTTTTGCGTTTTATAACACACATATTTATGGACCCGTAATTTTCGCTAAAACCTTTTTCACCACTTTATTCCAGTGTCGTGTGCACATCTGCAACTCAGTTTCGTGGTGTATTGGCAGCGTGTCTTTGTGTACAGGCATCACTTGTATGACTGTACTAATATGGACTGCAACACCACACGTCTAGGATTAGCGGGTATATTGCCCAAGACGCTGAGAGTGAAACAATAACCCAATCATTGACCACGAAACAGAGCTGTATGTGTGCATGTATGACATTGAAACAAAGTGGTGTACAAATCTTCTCGTTAAAATCAGGAAGGCCTACATAAGTTTAGTAAGTAGCCAGTGAAATTTTGTTTCTGTGAAAAGTAATTCATTAATGTTATTCCGTCGTTTATGGTCGGGTGTGGCGAGCCTTCTCATGGCGAACACGTTCATCGAGGAACCGTGTGCCATGGACGGTTGACGGGTAAGCGAGAAGAACGACAGGCAAAACTAACGCCTGCACGACACAGGGTATGCAACAATCTTCCATTTTTCTTGACATTACGCAAGAGCTGTCGACTGGGCCAAAAAATTATAGCACATTCAATCGCTGTTACAGTATGGATAAGTATCTGAGAAAAAGTTACAACTGGAAGTGACAGACACATTAGATTTACAACGCACATAATGCGTATCAAATAACTAGTGGCCCATCGGAGACCTACAAAATTGCATAATTATTTCGTTCTAAAATAGTAGTTAAGTGTTGTACATTCAAGATCAATCAATTATGTACAGTCACAACGAGAGGTTCGGTGCAACGGTAACACATTGGACTTCAGGCGAATCCCGGGATCGTTTCTTAAGACCAACGCATGATTTGGAAGGAAACATATTAAAGCAACATAATTTTCATATTGACGAATCCCTACCTACACTGTTTTGTCGCACGAATATCAAAATTTGTACAATTTTTCCAATATCAATAAATCTGATAGATTTTCATATTTTTGCACCCGAAGTAGGTATCATTAATTTTGTTGTGAAAATAAGCCAAAATCAAGGTCAGTAATTTTTTGTGGACGATAGGTTCATTATTTTTCAAAACGGATACATAGAATTGTGCAACGTATGACTGCATCCCGTTAAAAACATTTTAAGTTTTTCGCACCAATGTGGAAAAAACTCCATAGCACGGCCTTAATAAATGCCGTTGCGGATTCCATCATTCTGTCCTTGTACTACAAACAGGGAATATACAGTACATATACATACTGTTACAAGTTTGAGGAGCACAAACTTTATATGTGGGCAATTCCCATGAGTTCTTTGGGATAGAGGTCTATAATTACAAATAAAAGAGTTAAATTAAGTACTGGATTTAATAGCTCACAAAGCTATGAAATACACAAAACAGTAATCAACTAGAACTCTCACAACACAATTAGTTATGCACACAATTACTCCTGTG
>PNEQ01113684.1:0-12418 GCA_003012365.1 Medauroidea extradentata
TTCCCAAGAAGTGCCACCTGTTCCAAAAGAAAGTTAGTTTCCTAGGGCATGTGGTATCAGCTGATGGAATCCAGACTGACCCAGAAAAAACCAGGGCAATAAAAGACTGGCCACAACCAACAGACAGGACACAGGTGAGGAGCTTTCTTGGACTCTGCACTTATTATCGGCGATTTGTACATGGATTTGCTACGATTGCTAAACCACTACATGAGCTTACTGAAGCCAAAAGAAAATTTTTGTGGACCCCTGAATGTGAAGCCTCTTTCAGAAGATTAAAAGTAGTTTTATTCTCCCCTCCAGTTTTGGGCTTCCCCGATAATGAAGGCGAGTTTATATTGGAAACAGATGCGAGTGATGTAGGCATCGGTGCTGTGCTATCACAAGTTTCAAGATGGAGTAGAGAAGCCTCTAGAATATTTCAGCAAAGTGCTGCAGAAACCAGAGAGAAACTATTGTGTGACTCGTAGGGAGCTATTGGCAATGGTGAAGTCCATATCACATTTCCACCACTACTTATATGGCAGACACTTCACTTTGCGAACAGATAATGCTGCTTTACACTGGCTGCTGAACTTCAAGAATCCAGAAGGACAAATAGCTTGATGGATACAACACCTTCAAGAATACAACTTTGATGTACAACACTGTGCTGGTCGCTCCCACAATAATGCAGATGCATTATCTCGCAGACCTTGTGACCCCAACTGTCGCCATTGTGGACAGCAAGAGGAGAAAAGTGGAGGGGTCCGCTATGTCAGAACAACCAGGCTTCAGGCATCCACAGCCGATAAGAAGTTCTCTTGGACTGACGACAAGATAAGAGAAGAACAACAAAGTGACCCAGACTTGTGCCCAATACTGGATTGGAAAGAGCAGGACCACCGGCCAGAATGGCAGGATCTATCTGAGAAGAGTGCTACAACTAAGGCATATTCGGCACAGTGGAATTCACTTGTTCTGAAGAATGGTGTCCTCTACCGGAACTGGGAGAGTGCAGATGGCAGACATGAACACCTACAGTTGGTCCTACCAGAGAACAATGTCCCAGAGGTACTGAAGGAACTCCATAATTCAGTGTCAGGCGGTCATTTCGGCATTAATAAGACACTTAACAAGGTTCGAGAGAGATTTTATTGGCTTCATTGCCGTGAAGATGTCGACAGATGGTGCCGAATGTGTGACGACTGTGCCGCAAAGAAAGGTTCGAGGGTCAGAGGCCGAGGTCGTCTCCAGAAGTACAATGTTGGTGCCCCATTCGAGAGAATGGCGATCGACATCTTGGGTCCCTTGCCAGTAACCGAGAGAAACAATCGGTACTTGTTGGTGGTGTAGGACTACTTCACCAAATGGCCAGAGGTTCTTCCCATACCGAATCAAGAGGCCAGTACAGTGGCTGATGCACTGGTCGAACATGTGTTCTCAAGGTTTGGAGTGCCATTGGAACTTCACTCGGACCAAGGGCGGAATTTCGAAGCGAACTTGTTCCAAGAAGTGATGAAGATAATGGATTTAAAGAAGACCCGAACCACTCTGCTACATCCACAGTCTGATGGAATGGTTGAACGCCTAAATCGCACCCTTGAGCAGTACCTATCCATCTTTGTGTCTGATGATCAAAAGGATTGGGACTCCAAAGTACCACCGTTTCTGCTAGCATACCGTTCTGCTGTTCATGAAGCAACTAAGGTGACACCATCAAGAATGTTGTTTGAAAGAGAGCTCCGTCTCCCGAGCGACCTGATGTTCGGACGACCGGCGGAGGAAGACCAGATTGCATCCCCAGTGTATGCCAGCGAGTTACGTCGCAAGTTGGTTCACACTCATAACTTTGCCCGGCGACACCTTAGGATCAACACCGACAGGATGAAGACTCGCTACGATAGGAATGCACCAGATGAAACATTTCAAGAAGGTCAACTAGTGTGGTTGTACAACCCTCAGAGAAAGAAGGGATATTGTCCCAAGCTGCAGAAGAATTGGGAAGGCCCTTATGAAATAGTGAAGAAGATCAATGACGTTGTGTTTAGGATTGTTCGTCGAGGCTCTCGGGCGAGAGGACCTAAAGTTGTACACATCGACAGATTAGCCCTCTACGATGGACCTGAGGCTGTTGTGTCTGTACGGGACGAACAGACTTAAGGAGGGGGTAGTGTTGCATGCTGTGTTTCCGAGGGCAGGCTGGATGGGGCCTGTGTCGAAACACCTTGAGGGCTGGCCCATGACTCAAAGCCCGAGTGTCTCACAGTGGGAATCCCGCCGAAACTACGTCATAGATACCTGTCCCAACTGCGTTTTTGCCCTGCGAAGCGGCGTACGTGACTCAAACCACATTCAAAACATGATGAAATATGTAATTTTAGAACCCTGTAATGCGGTAATTCCTCTGCTGTTTTACCTGGTATATAAGGGCTGAATTGACAAATTGGAGGGAGTTCGCTATTGGTCGTGCTAGAGGAAGGTGCTATGGTTGTGGAGATAGACTGGTGAAGACATCTTGGTGACGTCAGAGTCTACTGTGAGGCGGCAGGCGGCTACCTTTAGAGCAGTGTTGGATGAACCAAGAGGACTGCTGCGGCGGGCTGACGGGCGAAGAAGGAGGTACGCGACGGGAGTCGAACCGAAGACCTCAAGAGTGAAGACAGCAGTGCACTCGGTGTGCTGCGCAGCACACGACGATTCATCACCACGGCGGACTATTAAGGTCGTACACTGTCACCACTTGAAAGATGTTGATTGCATATACGACTAAATTTTATTGGGATTTGTACTGTTTAATTAATTGATGGTAGACATTTTTTGTGCTTTAATTGTCAAAGTTAATTAACGTGTCTGTGACACAGTAGCAATTGTGTGCATAACTAATTGTGTTGTGAGAGTTATAGTTGATTACTGTTTTGTGCATTTCGTAGCTTTGTGAGCTATTAAATCCAGTGCTTAATATAATTCTTTTATTTCTAATTATAAGACATCTATCCCAAAAGAACTTGTGGGAATTGCCCACAAATAAAGTTTATGTCTCAAACTTGTAACACTATGCTCCTTTAGATGACTATCTTGGCTTCTGGGCTGGAGCCCGAGACGGTCATCTAAACAACGGCTGCAAAACACTCTTTATGTTCCTCTAGTTTTGATTTCTAGATATCATGCTTACAAACATGGTTTCGGGCACATCAAACGGCTATAAATTATTCTGTTACGTAAGAAATGTCAACCGGAATCGTAAAACAAAAACAGAGAAGCACGCGCTGGACTACACTATGCATTTTCCGTAGATAAAATAGTATGGTCACTTCCAAAAGGGCCATAGGGAAAAGCTAACGAAAATGTTGCACGCTGTTTTCACACCTCGCAAACAAAGTGACACAGTTGTTGATACACGAGCCTGTCTAGACCTTGTTACTCCAGTTTCCTACCTCAAACATGTCACCTAACGCAGCTGCATACTGCTGCTCACAGGATGAATGAGAGGAGAGAGGGTGTGGTGTCTAGGAGGGAGCAGCTGCTGGAAGACGACGGACAGGGGAGAGAATAGCAAAGGAAGAATCGAGACGTAGAAGACAGTGTGGGAGACGTAGATGGTGGGATAGGAAGGAGGCTGTAGAGAGGGAAAGAAGGTGAAGGAAGATAGGAACAGCGAAGACAGTGTAGGGTAATGGGTAATTCAAGTTTAATATCTTTACACAAGCAGTCAAAACATACCTCAAGTTATTAAAAATGTTTAGAATAGTTGTCGTACCGAAAAAAAAAATTTCTTAAATAGGACTGCAAAAAGTTTTTCACCATACCATCACAAACATAATAATTTTAAAACAAAATTACTGATTAAAAACTTTAATGAGTGGATTTACTGGTAATGAAAGTTACAAATAAATAAAAGCACAATAAAATACACTTCAGAGCCAGTAAAAATATGTGGTTAAAATTATGACTTTAAACAAAAAAAATATATTTTAAAAAAATTAATTTCAGAGTCAAAATGTAGTGTAAATGGCCGGTAAAACTCATACTCTGATCTTACCAGCAAAGTTGTCGCGGAGCTCCAGCGGGCCGTACAAGTTCGACACTTTGTATGCGCCGACACCAGAGTTGAGCAAGTCATCCCTGTTCATGGGAATCATGAAATCCCACGCATCCATTCTGCCTGTAAGTAGAGGCATAATTAACAATGCTGCAGTACAAAAAGTGTGACCAAAAAAATTATTTTTTAATTGAAATACGTTACTTAATGTGATAGTCTACAATCAGAAAACTGTTTACTATTTTATGCTTCGATAGCAGAAATGTAAAGTAAGAATTTAAGGCAATGTTGATTGGGATGGTGTTATTGTTAAATAAGGATGGAAAAAAAACACTTTTATACAAGTGTAAACAAGCAATACTTCTGATATTTTTTTTTATAAATATTCAATACCATGTTGGAATATTAGTTTTGCTTTTATACAAGTGTAAATAAGCAATACTTCTGGTATATTTTTTTTTTTATTTTAAAATTCAAAACCATGTTGGAATATTAGTTTTGCTAACTGTCCCCGCCCGAAAACCTCTAAATTCACACGGACTCGTTTGTGTTTTGAGGGAAGATATAGAGCATTAGATGAGAACAGTAGCGTCGACGCAATGACTGACGTCACAAACTCACAAATTCTTGTTTACATTGGCGTTATCAGAATGTAAACAAGTCCCAAGCTATAATATGTATAAAGTATGTAATGATTTCAATTAGGTAACTGCCAAATTTTACGGTTTTCTTTCAAACATTGAGATATTTGTAATTCAACTGTGCAATAATCTGTCACGCACATATTTATTTACTGAGCCTCGACTCGAAAGGCAAGTTAATAGTAATTAAAAATTAATAACAAGTAAAAACAAAAACTAGGGTTCCATAGTTAGTAACAGATTAACCTATGCCGACACATTTTTTGACTTGTGGCAATTAATTATTTACAAACGTTCCAAGCACAACCGACCATGCCACACATGGGGAGCCGTCTTCCTCTGTTGCTAAAATCCAGGTATATTCTGTTATAACAGTATGTATAAATGCTACGCAGACCACGCTATATTAAATAAATAAATTCTCTTACCCGCTTTTGATCTCTCAAATTATTAATTCACAAATATACTTCCAAGCTTCAACACAAAACAATCAGAATCCCGCCAAAACTGACGAGACTCAAAATCTTGACGAAAACGTCTACATATACAAAACACAGTATGGAGGAAAATGCTGACGGGAAACATAACAAACCAAAACTTTACTAACAACGTTTATAAGGCAGCAAGAATAAAAAAGAACATGCACTGACAGGAACAATATGTTTTTTATTTCCTTATTTCCAAATTTTTAACAAAACCAATTGATAACTGGACGGACGCACACTAAAGTCGCGGTAAAACGAACGGTACGTAGGTAGAAAAAATATGTACTATAATGATATAAATTTTCATAAGTAGGCCTAAATTTATTATTTATATGTACGTGTGTATGAGTGTGTGTGTAAATATATATATATATATATATATATATACACATACATACATAGGTCATTATCAAATATTAATAACAAAGTAATAAATTTTCAATAAAAAGAAAAAACATAATAGGTAAACCATTACCAAAACTTTTCTCCTAGAAATAATATGCATTAACACATTTTATGCAAAAGGGGAGCATACTAATTTTCGAAGCCATTAGTTTCAAATCGAAAGGAATTGTTTCCAAACAAGATATCGATATAACATTAAACAGTTTGTAGACTAACATATCCCACTATCAGTTAACTGCAGGAGGTTGACAGTTTTTTACAGGAATTTTTTGAATTATCCTCGAACAAGACAAAAACTACCTTCAGTTCTCTAATTAATTCTAGCAAAACGATACATCATTTCGAACTGAAATCTGCTCTATATAGAGTTGGGACACTGCTTATTCGAATCATATTTTTGTATTCGCAGAAATTTGGATAAAATATGCATTAACATTCCGTCTACAAAACCGATGCGCAGGAATTTCAGTATAGGAAGTACAATTATAACAGCGATTTTCAAAATTTAATTTCCTCAAAACTATGTAATGTTGCCGTAGATGACTATGCTAACCAAACTTATACATATATGTGCTTCTAAAATCGACCACTGTTAACATCCAGTAAGTCGTCACTTCTATAGTCCGTCCACCTTAAATGTGACATAAAACGCAAATTTTTGAAGCCACATTATTCATAAACAATGTAATGTTTCCAAATCAGATATAGCAATATTAGAAAAGTGTCATGTTGACAAACATATCCCAATATCAGTTTATCTCCAGAGGTCGTCAGTTTTTTACAGGAATTTTTTGAATTATCCTCGAACAAGTCAAAACTACATTGAAAAAAAATAATATATGAAGCCATATATTTCAAAAACAACATATTGTTTCCAAACAAGATATTAATATTAGTAAACGGTTATGTTCACTAACATATCACACTATCAGTTAATTGCTAGGGGTCGTCAGTTTTTTATAGGAATTTTTTGAATTATCCTCGAACAATACAAAAACTACCTTCAGTTCTCTAATTAATTCTAGCAAAACGATACATCATTTCGAACTGAAATCAGCTCTATATAGAGTTGGGACACTGCTTAATCGAACCATATTTTTGTATTCGCAGAAATATGAAAAAATATGCATTAACATTCCGTCTACAAAACCGATGCGCAGGAATTTCAGTATTGGAAGTACAATTATAACTGCGATTTTCAAAATTTAATTTCCCCAAAACTATGTAATGTTGCCGTAAGTGACTATACTAACCAACCTTATACACATACGTGCTTCTGAAATCGACCACTGTTAACATCCAGTAAGTCGTCACTTCTATAGTCCGTCCACTTTAAATGTGACATAAAACGCACATTTTTGAAGCCACATTATTCATAAACAATGTAATGTTTCCAAATCAGATATAGCAATATTAGTAAAGTGTCATGTTGACAAACATATCCCACTATCAGTTTATCTCCAGAGGTCGTCAGTTTTTTACAGGAATTTTTTGAATTATCCTCGAACAAGACAAAATTACATGCACTGCTAGTTATTATATTTATTTGCAACTCTTTTTTTTTTATATAATTATGGTACCTGTGCAATATTTTCGCTATAAGTTTGTACATTATAGCTGTATGTTGTTACATAATTTGTCATTATTTAATTGAAATTTCAATTTTAAATTAATTGTAATTTGTAATAATGGTTCATATTTGATGTAATGGAAATGTGTAGTTTTGTGGGTTCACTGCAAGAAAAGAGCACCATGCATTAACTGACCCAAGACTAGTTAGTCATTCTACTAGTCTTGAGTGTGAACTCTCCCAGCCAACCACTGCCTGCCGAAAATTGAGACACTCTTGAGTGGGTGGGCAGGCAACATCTGGCTTTCTGTTGGGGTCGCAGCCTCCATGCTGGGTGGTAGATTTATGACCTGTCGACCCTTCCTGCATTTCCTGCACTGAGCCGCCCTGGAGTCGCGCAGTTCAGTTGCCTTCATTGTTCACGTAAACTCCACCGTACCTGCTTCGTTGTGTAGTTTCAATGTTGTGATCATTTCATATGTTGTAAATCATTGATTTTACTTACAACATTTGTTTCTGGGAACATGAAAAAAAAAAGCGAAATTTGATCTACATCTTTCATTAACATGGGTGTTTAAAGATCAATGGATATCTCGCAGTGATATTTAATTGTTAATTTTGCGGCTTTCAGGCGCAGTTAAGGCGTGTTTGTCTTGTCTTCCACTAGACAATTACATCTGTTTACTGTTTTATAAACGTAACCATGCATTAAAAATTAAAATTATTAAAATACATATACACTTAAAACTAATGAGAACAAAAAACACAAGTTATACCTAAGTACAATACGCAATATGTCTGAAATAGTGGGGGTAATAACTGAAATCGAACAGGTTAACCGACAAGTGAGAAAGGATTACATACGGTAAAAAGATCAGGGGAAGATAAGGAGGTGGAGGACGGGATCACATTAACACAGTTATATGCATATTAACAAGTGCAACGTGAACCATACATTTCTTTCCATTTCCACCTATTTAATCGCAAAACAAAATTTCGAATATAATTAGGTCGCTTAGTTTCAACTTAGCGTGAAAAATACTATGGTTAAAAAATACCTAAATAATATATATACATGTGTGTGTGTGTGTGTATATATATATATATACTGCTTGTAAAATAATTCTAGTTTTGGTGTGACTTTTAACCACTAAAATAAATTAAAGTTAATGCCTAAATAAAGTGTTCAAATGACGATTAACTTTATAATAACATAAATATGGTTTAAACGGAATATCATGCTGTAGCAGAAAAGTTTTGTTTAATTAGCTTTTTCCTAGCGCTACAGTCAACAGCGCATTAAATAGTCCGAAAAAAAAAAAAGAGAAGCGTTGGTGTAACCTCAACATTAAATAATTCAGGTAGTTGTTAAGCACTTGATTTTTTTTTAATTTCTACCAGTTTTTTATCAGCGCACTTTATTTGTCTGCCCGGTACAAATTTCGTAATCATTTTTAAACTATCTTCCCGATGAGCTAGAGGCTTGAAACTTTAAACGAATCTGAGAACTATATAGCAATCCAATATAAAAGGAAAACAAATATGAAACAAAAATAATAATTCCTTAAATAAATAAAAGTTTTAATATACTATGATTAACTTCCCAATGAGTTGAGACTTGAAACATCAAACATAGCCCAGAACTGGATGACAATGCAATATTAACTCGTTTTCTTTTCTGTCTATCTGTTCGCTACAAATTTTACTTGCTTAAAATCAAATTTCAAAATTTCAAACTCACGTGATTATAAAGCAGAAAAACATTTTTTATACAAAAAATTTAATACATCGGTATCAAATTTTAAAATTAATAAAAAAATACTCTATAAAGTTATTTACCCTTTGAAAATAGTAGTAAGATGAAAAACTTACAATACTGGTTGTGGGTGATATATATATATTAGTAGAGAGTTTAGACAGTAGCTGATGTTGAGAAAAATCCGCTAACAGTTTATATAATTTTCAGTGCGATAAAAATTGTTGGTGACATAGGTGAATCATCTGCATGGGATGGCTTACAGAATTTATTTACTCATGAAAATGTTTTAGTACGTTCGGTAATTTGTGTAATTTTTAAGGTATTTACGTAAGTATCATTCTGAAGGAAACGATACCTTGATTTCTCAACTGCTTTGGATAAATATCACGATCTAATGAAACTATTTTTTTTTTTCGGGTATTCTTAAACCAAAATCACGTAAACATAAAATTCGACAAAAAAAGATTACAAATCGAAACCACTTTCCATCCTTTCTAACTCATTACATCTTCGTTGTCGAATACGGAAATATAATCCATATATATATATATATATATATATATATATATATATATATATATATATATATATATATATATATATATATATATATATATATAAAGAGAACACTGACTGGCTGACTTAATGAATGAATGATTTGCCGATATATCAAACTGCAGTCCAAACCGCTGGACCTAGAAAATGAAATATTTTGTGTGTGTTTCCTTTTGTTCGAAGACGAGCACTAAGAAGGGATTTTTCGTAATTCGTTCCCTAATGGGGTGAAACTGTGTGAAATGTGCTTTATTAGATTAGTCTACATAGCTCGAACGCGACGACATATCGCCGGTCGTGACTTTTACTTCAATGGGTCAATCATAAAAAGATAATATTAGCCAATTTAAGGGTTTTTCGAAATTCAACCTTTAAGAGGGGTGAAAAGACCTGAAATATGTTTTCGATTAGTTTTCGATGACTAATTTTTGGTACCTATCGAACACTTCGGAATACAGAGTTGCTTTTTACTTCAAAATTATGCTGTCGTGAATACACAATAAACAGTTTTTCTAATTTTCGAAATTTGACACCCAAAGAGAAAAAAAGGGGGGGCATTTGTTTTTTTATTAATAGTCTGTACAGCTCGAAATCAATAAGATTCGTATATATACGTATATCCTTTGTTATATATTTGTATACTAATATATAACATAGGACTTCAAGACGCTTCGAAAGTCATTAATTAAGGGGGTGAAAAAACGTGAAATATGTTTTAGTTTATTCTTCCGTGTCTATGTAACCAGTCGTAAAAACCGTAAGTATATTTCAGAATACTTTCCAAATTAGACTCCAAAGTTGTAAAAAAAAGTTAAAATTTGGTTTCGAATCGTGATCAATATATTTATCGATCTCACTGATTTGTTTGATATTGAAATGATTTTTACTTTACATTAATGCTTACTTAAATACTCAAAATGTAGTTAGTTGATTTTTCGATATTTTACACCTAAAGGGGTTAAAAGTTAGGAAACGGAAGGAAAGGTGTTTTCAAATAAACGGGCTATCGTCACGGTTCCCATTTAAATTTAAACCTGAAGGGATGAAAAGATTTATGTGTTTGAGATAAATCCATGTGTGCTATCGAACCTGTCGAGATATAGTTGCATTTTGTTTTGTGATGACGAATACGTTAATGTCCGCAAACATATTTCAGACATTTTCTAAATCCGAACTCTTGGAGCTGTGAAGGAAAAAAAAAGTTTTTAAATGATACGTTGTTTACACTTTGATTCATTAAGTTGTCGGATTTTCACCTCAATTGGTTACACATACAAATTTTTAACACGTGGTATGATTTTGCAAAGTTAGAACACTAAAAAAGGTTAACAAGTGCAAAGTTTGTTTTCATTCACTCCATTGTATCTACCCAACCAGTTGAGATATGGAGATATTTTTCAAATACCCTTAGGGGGGGAAGGATATAATCTTTGTAAACCTCTCAAAGTAGACGATCTGACAAAGAGAGCACGGCATTAGAGAAGTAATTTACAGGGAAGTTAACATTATGCAACTATACCATTACATATAGTTGTACAACCTCTATGTGCCCAATGACTAAATATTTATTTTATTTAATTTTAATTGACTTTAGGCAGTACGTATATTGAGGGCACTGCCATCAATAATTGCGCTAGATGTAAATTATCATACCACCTATACTACTTATACCATCCAAATAATCTCTCAAATTCAAGGTCTGTTTCGCTATAACTATAAATAAGATCCGAGACAGTTGTTAAGATTGGCAGGGATAGACTAAGGGCAGTCTTTCACATGCCAGCTATAGCCACTTAGCCAGCTGCAGAGTAAGCTCAACCTGCAGCTAGGTTATCCTAACACTTGACGGCCGAGCTACTAATCTGATGCAAAAAGTGGTCCTATTGAAGTAAATACGCGGACAATGTTGCAGGCGGACTTCTAGTTTATGTCATAGAAATGATTGTTTATTCGTCTTTTATGCGGTTCTATACGTCATCCAACTGTGATGAATTTCTGCAAATAAAATTGCGTGGGCGAAGGCAAAACGTGATATAGGGACAGAACAGAATACCCAAACAATATTTTTTGAACAAATAAACTTTTGTGAGTTGTCTGTATTACTTTTATGCAAGGGGGTTGGTGGCCAAATGGAGTAGAGGCGCAGAACACAATTCCAAAAAATTTATTTAACAAATAAACTTTTATGAGTAGTCTGAATTATTTTTAGCAAAAAAAAGGGGGGGGGGCAAATCGGAGTAGAGGGGCAGAATAGGACACCCGAAAAACTTAGTAAAAAAATTGGCGAGTTGTTCGTGCGTCCGCAAAGATTTTAGCTGAGAAAAAAAAATAAGTTTTGGAGAGATGCGGGTCAAAATGGGGTATAGGGGCATAACGGGGTGGCCAAAAAAATTTTAATTTAATTAAAAGAAAATTTGTTTGTACCAAAACAAATAAATAGTTCGGGGGAGGTGAGAGGCAAAACGGGGAACAGCGGCAGTGCAGGATACCCAAAAAAGTTTCTGTAACAAGTATTCCTTTCAAAATTATTCTAAAACGGATATAAATAACCCTTATAGGCTGTTCACTATAAACTGAGCACTCAGCAGAACTTGTAATTAACTAAAAATATGTTTAATTAGTCCAACAGATGACACAAGAGCCTAAAAACATAATTACGCCACTAGAGGTGCCAATGATAAATAAGTATGTAAGTTGTGTGAGAACTCAATATGGGAAGCTAGCTACTAATTTTCAGGGCTATCAAGTTTTTAACTCGTTGGATTCTGTTATCAAGGACTCTCCAAGACTCATTGTTTTCTAAAGAAAACTTAAAGCTGAGTTAGTTGTTAAAATTGGCTCATGGCAACCATTATTGAACGATTCGTAACAAGAAATTGTTTGAAGTAAATCTTAAGTAGACCTACTTATGCTGTGAACAGAGCCTGGCATACCACACGTTATTTTAGCATCATAGCTAGCTGACTTTGTCGTTAGCCATTT
>PNEQ01113685.1:0-12417 GCA_003012365.1 Medauroidea extradentata
CCAAATTCCATCATTATTGGGAGACATAATTATCTTCAGTGGGATTTAGTTCATCGAGCTGGGGGTATGAGCTCAAGGGAAAAACTCAAACTTATTCATTTATTTGTAAAATGTTTACACATTAGCGCCACCAACGTAGGCACAAAACATTTGTTTGTTCTTACGAGGGGAATAAAAGGAGAAGCCGGAATCGAATTGTTAGCGGCGAAAAAAACATGAAGAAAAACGACATTAGTAAAAAAAAAAAACCACGAAAACCTGCAGCCAGCCGGAATCGAACCGCAATCTTCCCGGCCCACGATCTGAAGCCCAACACGTTGTCCCTGAGCCAAGGAGTCTGTTTGGAAATGTGCGGGCGACGAAGCCACTCAAGAACCAGCCGTCAAATCATGTCTTTCAGCTTGCGCGACGATGCCAGACTTACCTGAAATTAAATTTGCTCACAGGGGCGTAACGGTTCGTTTCCGGACACGGGTTCCCCATCTCAAATTGGTCACAAACCCCACCCCCTCGCGTGGTTTCATTTTGATGCATTACTTTTCGAACACCCTGTATATAACATACACACACACTAGCAGTCCTCCGCGGCTTTGCTCGCAAGTATTATTCATACCTGGTAATATTTACTTTAATCGAAAACCCTCTTAGTACACCAGATTGATACTTCAGTCATCAAGTGTTAGAATGACAAAGCTGTTAATTAAGCTAACTCTGCAGCCGGGTAAGTAACTATAGCTGTCCACGCAATAAGCAGTCTTAAGTTTGTCCCTGCCACTAACAGCGACTTCGCCTGGGCCTTATTTATAGCGCTTCAAAGTTGACGTTGTGAGGTAATTAAAGACTTTTAAATTTAAGAGGTTATTCGAATGAAAAACGTCTGATTTACGCTGTGCACAACCATTGGTGACGGTGCCCTCAATTACGTATTTACAAAGTGTTCACGTGAAGTTTAATGGCATTAGAAAGTTTTGGTGGGAAAAGGTTTCGTGGAAACGTATTTAGTGCCCCAACTCAAGAGTATCGTGAGATTATGTGAGCTGATGTCGAGGAACCTAAGTGGAAAGTGAACAGCATAATCCATGTTACCCTTTTTAAACGACTACATGCAAATTGCACTAATTCTATCTGCCTTGCAGTTTTTGTGTGTCATAACTGAACGTTCGCACGCTGCTTTTAATGATATTCGAGCCCAAAACCTCCCTGAATGTAGGCCTGAGATACAAACAATTGCGTCACGTAATGTCGAAATATTTCATGAAACAAATTTAATTTAAAAATTAAAATATTCACGTCCTGGGCTCATAGAGGTTGTACAGTACACCGTCTCGATATGTTACTGTAGCGTGAAACTCCCGTATAATTTATTTCTCGCTGGTCGTACTTGCTTTACGGATCGTCTGCCTTGAAAGTTTACAAATTTAGTTTTATTCCTAATAATCATGTTATCTTACAAAGTAAGAAAACTAACATATATTTTTTTTTTAATACTTATGTAAGCATCACTCTAACGGAACAACACCTCAATATCTCTTTTGGTTGGATAGATATCACAGATTGATGGAAAACAAGTATTGTGTTTTTCAACCTTTTGGGTGTAGAATTTCGAAGTATTTTAATTTCACATCTTAGACAGTTGTATGAGTATCCAATTGAAGTCAAATCACGACGGTAGCCCGTTCAGTCGAATTTTAAATCGATCATTAATTAAAATACACATATGGCTGCTGCACAGTAGTGAGAGTTCAAATTTCGAAAAATTTAAAAACCATTTTGCTATCATTTCTGTAATCATCATCCTGAAGCAAAAATTAACTGGAGGATTTATGTAAACACATTAAAGGCATTTTAACCTCCTAAAAGAGCGAATTTTGAAAAAAAAAACTTGAATAACATTTTAGAATACTTTGTTGGTGTCTTGTGGACGTGAAAAACAGAATAGCCCGCTGGTCTGAAGATATAATATATCGCCGATTAATTGAAAACACATTTCACTACTTCTCGCCCATTTTCACCTCCATAAGTTGCGAATTTCGAAAATTTGTGAAATTGATTTTCAAGTATTTCAGTAAACATCAATCTTAAACCAAAATCACGGTGCTATTTAATTGTGGTCTATATAAATCGATTATGAAAAAAAATAAATAAATACAATATTACCCTTTCTTTACCTCTTTCGGGCCGATCTCGAAAAATATATTTAAATTGTATTTATATATTGTTACGTTTGATTTTTATGAGGCCCTAATTTTTTGACCAAATTTTCGGTAAATTCGGAATTTCATAATTTTATTGGTTTTATATTTCGTGTTTTGGCATGGTCCTTGTGGATTGCTACTGGTCGTGGAGATTTAACCGAAAACCCGGGCGGTTATGTTTCCACAAGTCGGGGGCACTGCACTGGGGTCATCGCCTCGCGCGAAATGCAGGCTAAGCAGGGCACGAGCTTTATAAGGGGGTCTGCCCTCCCCCTGGGGTCGTTGTCGTTGTCGTTGTCATCGGTGAGAGGAAGTGGGAAGGTGCCCGCTGGAACAGAGCATGAAGACAGGCTATCGGAACATGTAAGTTAACTTTATTTATTTATTTTTGATTTGGAAACACCCCCTACCTTGAGGCCGTTAGGAGTGACGATACGAGACGTATATATGTACTCAATACTTGCACTGTCGTTGTGAACAGTCCAGACGTCTGGAAAATAAAACTAGAGATGTAGTAGGTTTTAAACTTTGTTAGGTGACTAAGCTGAATAACAGTAACGGTATTTGTGTCACAGAAATGGAAATGTATAAATGGTGATAAGTCGTATGTAGTTTTTTTCTTGTTGTCTTGATTGTCAATTCTAGTCAAAATTTTGTAAACGTTTCTTTGATTTTAGTTTTTGGATTAAATTCTTAAAACGAATTCTTTAATTTTAATTTTCTTGGTTGATAACGAACCTATATTAAGGTTGTGTACCTCTCGTGAGTTCTCTACTTCTGGAAGGTAAGCACGCCCCTAGTTACCCCCGTAAACAATATTTACATAAGCATCAATGTACAGCAAAGAGCACTCCGATATCTCGATTGGTTCGATAGATATAAAGGAATAATCTAAAACACATTTAAGGTATTTTCATCCCCTAGATTATCAAATTTCGAAACGTCTTTAAGTAATATGCTAGTCATTTGTATACGTAACCAATTGAAGTAACAATCACAACTATATTCAATTGGGTTTTCAGTGATATAGACGATTAACAAAAAACCTATTTTGCCCCTTTTTACTACTTGGGGGTAAAATTTCCAAAAATCCTAAAACCATTTTTTTGGGTATTTACGTAAGCAACATTCTGAAGTGAAAATTAACTCCATACGGAAGAATTCGATAGATATCGATAGTTAATCGGTGTCACATTTAAGTTCTTTTCAACCCCTTAAATGTTGAATTTCGAAAAATCCTTCAAATGGCTTATATGCATTTTTATGTGTGTCCTAACAAAGTAAAAATCACGATGATATACCATCGGATTTGAGCTCTATCGACGTTCCTTCGGAAATACTTTTCACCCCTTTAGAGGTTGAATTTCGAAATATCCCTTCGGGGTACCGCTTACAATCTGACGGGAAACTACACTACAATTTTCACGAGTCTAGGTCAAATGGTTTCGGCTGCAGTTGGATGTCAGTCAGTCTGTCTGTCTGTTAATCAGTGTTCTCTTTTATATAGAGATTTGTCTGTGTTGTGTAGCAGAATAGAATAAACTTATAAAGTTTAACAGAGCTTCTAGGCCGTTATTATTGAACACAAGGTACTTACTACACATGTACTACCATCTCAGGTCCCAGAAAAGTCAGGGCTTCGACCTAACGTATACCTAAACGTCCTGAGATGGTATCTGATAAGTCACGTAATATTATTTACCGTTCCGCGTGCGGCTATAAACAAATGAAGGCGACGCTGGGCAGTGTTTTTTTATATAGAACAAGTAACAGTGATTTTCAAGAGTACACGTCGTTTTGCCTAAAGTAGTTTTGCCTAAAGCTTAGGCAAAACGATTTTAGGTAAAACGATTTTAGGCAAAATGACTTTAGGCAAAACGATTTTAGGCAAAAAGACTTTAGGCAAAATGACTGTAAGGTGAAATTATTTTGGGCAAAACGACTTTAGGCAAAATGGTGTTAGTAATATTACTTTAGGCAAAACGACTTTTAGGCAAAACGACTTGGTGCATTCCTAGTTTATCTTAACGTTTTAAATTATAAATGAAATACAAGCACTATAACATAGTTACAACGTTTGTCGTTAGAGGGCAGAACTAGTTCGACATCTCGGAAAGATTTTAAGAAGAGGTACAGCAAATTCGCGACAGTCAAACTAGATAGCTTTGGTAACAAATGCACACTTATGGCCCGTAGAGTTATGAGAAAATCCGTATGATGGCGCCACATGTACCATTCAGTGACCCATATATGTCTTCCTCCAGTGTTTCAGCTCAGGCTCGTATTGGTTCCTTTTCCTAAACGACCCGCAATTGTAATCTACAAAACTTGCGGATATGTATATTTAAACAAATATGGAAGTTTAATTAAATTTATACAAGCCAAATAATGAAATTGTACATCTCGTAAATCATTTAATTTTTGTATGTAAGTGAAAAAAAATGGTTGTGTGGTTATGGTACGCGACTTTCACCAAAAAGTTTGGAAATTCTAGTCCCACAATTTCCTTTTTACTTAGTTATTGGTGTAGTGTGCTAGACATGATCTTAGATTTTTGCAAATTTTGTTTCTTCATTCTCTTATTTTTAATTAAATGTCGGTGTTTTTATTTTGAGGCTTGAGAAGCATACGTGTATTTATTAATTTTTTATTTGTTCTTTTTTTTTTGTATATTTCTGGCGCACGTGGATTAGCTTTTCTGGCCCTAAATAGTACCCTACGGGGCGTAACCCATTGAAAAAATACGTGCAGTGTAGCAGATATGTTAAGGAACAACGTGATATAGGTGGTATATTGGTCGGCATAGCTGTTCAGTTAGAAATAATTTCTTAATTTTATGTTTTTGGTGAGGGATTCTTACTTCTAGGGTGGTATTCATAGACATTCCCGTAACCAACCCGCAAACGATCGGCACGCAAGGGTTCGTGCTCTCGCAAACAACCACACGAACGCCCCCTTATTTTCGGCGTATTCTGGACACATTTTGCGCGTCCCACGATGGTAGGCCGACAACATGGCGACCTTCCTCGTAGCATTTTCTTCAAGAGTGCTTACCACTACAATAGCTGATACACAATATTATTACCAAACATACAAGATAAATTGATTAAACTATAAATTTAATAACAATAGACGAAAATGTGAAAATAATCACACTTGTTAAACAGTTTTGTAGAAGTATTTTAGAAAATACAGGCTCAAAAATTTTCGTGTTCAAATCAAGCCTGGAGTGTTTAAATTTTTTAAACTTTTAGAAATCCAATAGTACGATAGCTTGAAACATTATCTTTTCAATATATGTGTATACTTTTTTTATTTGCCGATTTACTTTAAACAGTCCCATATTGTAATGAATATAGGCATATCTAAAAAAAATTGAGAGATTGTGATGTTAAAAAAACATGAGTGAGGTTAAAAAATATGTATCCATAGCTTACCTGCTAAATAATTTTCATAATTTTGAACACTGCATCCATTGCAGGATAGAAACTGTAAATAGTTAAAAACATTGACAAAATACAATGCTGAACACAAATTATTAAGAAAATTATGTAAATGTTTTCATACAACAGTTTTGAATGCCTTCCAAGCAGCAAAATAAAGTTACCGATATTTAATTAAAACTAAGAAAATGACGAAAACACAAAAATTACGAAAATTTTAGATCATGCCTATAGTACATGACACCAATAACAAAGAACCAAAAATTGTGTTAGCATCGGGATTTCAACTTCAAAACTTTGGGTTTATAGTCGCCGAGTATAACGTTTTTCCTTAACATATATTTTACATTAAACGTATTGCACAAAGGCCGGGGTCAGAAAACCTTGCCTATGTGTCCCTGATGTAAGTATCCCTCGACAATAACATCAAATTCAGAAATTATTTCTGGCCGACCAGATACGCCGACCCTTTTACCATCTATATCACGTTGTTCTATAGCATATCTGCTACATTATGCGTATTTTTTTAAAGGGTTACGTCCTGTAGGGAACTATCTGGGTCCAGAATACCATGCAGGTGTGCGCTAGAGGTATCCCTTGCCAAAAAAATTCAGGATTTATTTTTGGCCGAACAGCTATGCGGACCAATATACCTTCTATATGACGTTGTTCCTTAATAAAAGCCTATCTTCTACATTACACGTATTTTTTTTCACAGGGTTACACTACGTAGGGAACTTTCTGGGGCCCCGGAAAACCTAGCCCATGTGTGCCAGATGTCCCTCGCCAAGAACATAAAGTTAAGAAATTATTTATGGTCGAACAGCTAAGCCGACCATTATATAAACCTATATCACGTTGTTCCATTACATCTCTGCTACATTACTCATATTTTTTCAAAGAGTTACACTAAAAACCTAGCCCAAGTGCACCAGAGATATAAAAAAGAAGAAATAAAAATGTAATAAAGACATTTATGCTTAGCAAGCCACAAAATAAAACTACCGATATTTAATTACAACTAAGAAAATTATGAAAAACAAAATTTGCAAAAATTTAAGATCGTGTCTAGTACTTCAAAAGTTAATATCGAAATTCGCGCACAATTACCACACGACCATTTTATCGTCTTTTAACCACATCTACTAAACTTAAACGACTATATGTGTTCATGCGTGTTCATAATATCGAAATTCACGCACGATAACCACACGTCCATTTTATCGTCTTTTAACCACATCTACTAAACTTAAACGACTATACGTGTTCATACATTTCTTTAAAATATGGTATTTATGTACAGTTGAATCATTCGACCTGTATGTATTTAATTAAACTTCCATATTTGTTTAAATATACATATCCGGATCTTTTGTAGATCACCAATGTTCTGAGAAACGAGCTACTGTCCGCTATGGGATACGGGTCGTTTAGGGGAGCTACATGCCTCCCGAAACTTTGAGAGAGCTTGCGACACGTAAATAGTTTATGAATACCGTTTCCGGGTAACGTGTAGTTTGCGACGCGCATCTCTCCCGCTTAAAGTGACTATGAATACCTACCTAAAAGTTGCGGGAGGCAGGTAACTCCTCTTAAGATGGCGATAAATAGCTACAGGAATTTCCAAATGCTTGTTTTATAGAAGGATTACCAAGTGTTGTTAGTTAGACCAATATTGCCCGGAGCCAGCCGGTGTTCCATGGCCTTGCTATTGTGGTCGTTTTCAGTTCTTGGAAAGCGGGTGGCATGGGACTGGCAGGCCCTGTCGTTGGGGATATGGGGGGAGGGGGTGCAGTGAGGGATGCGGGACTGCGGCAGTTCACCTTGCCTGGAATGTAAAGCTAGTTATTCATTTTCCATTATAAATGGCGGGAAAAAACCCACGTATGTTAAAAGGAAATTCAAGCGGTAACTTGTGTTTGTCTGCGCGAAAAAAACGGAATAGGGGCAAAAACCTAGCAAACTGGAGAGAGAGAGAGAGAGAGAGAGAGAGAGAGAAAATAAGTACACAAATAATTAATATGATTAATGATACGATTTTAGTGTACGTCACATGATAGTATTATTGTAAAATGTGTTTTCTCCTTAATCGTAGGTTACAGAAATGCACAAGGGGTGTAGTAAGTGCGCCAATTGCAACACAGGAAATTCAACATGCAGCTGTTGAGTCGAGTCATCCTCCACTTCAAACTTCACCAGCTACGGTTCAGCCTCTGTCTGCTGATGTATCGAGCGATGCCAATGACACGAAGACTCGGGGTATACAAATACCAACAGCAATTCCTCCTGAGCGTGAAGCAGTGGAAATTTCACTCACAACCGACGATGCTGTACCGATAACGGGCAGGCGTGTAGTGGACATAAACTATTTTGTTGAGAGTTTGCAGAAGCTAAATAACCATAGTAAAATGATTGGCTGTACCTTCAGTGACATGAGCATCATTCGAGAATTGAAACATAGCTACAAAAGTTTCTTTACATTCAAGTGCAAAATGTGTAATGTGGAGTGTCGTGTACATAGTGAGTGTTCGGATGGTAACTGCATGGATATTTACACAGCCGCAGCAGCTGGTTCCGTTTCGGCGGGCGTAGGGCACTCGCAACTAGCTCAGTTGACATCGTCTATGAATATTCCAAGTATGTCCTGTCCGAACATTATTAAATGCCAGGATAAAGTGTTCAGTGGGTTCGAAGAAACTGCATTAGACGAAATGGCGAAAAACGCTAAGGAAGAAGCAGAAATTGCTGTTTGTTGCGGAGAAGTGAATAAAAACGGAGTGTCTGTACTAGCTGTTACTGCTGATGGAAGTTGGCCCAAACGTTCCTTCGGGAGGAATTACAGTTCTCTTTCGGAAGTGGTGAGTAGCTACTTCCTGTAATGTAATATTACGTCGTGTTTTGAGTGATAAATTTTAACCATTCAATAATGGTATAGCCGAGGGCATATAACAACGTATACACAGATTAAGTACAGCTTTTATGTGAGCTACTAAACTAGCGTTACGACCAAACAAATAGCAACGAGCCATTGCACTCGTATCTGACCTTTTCCTTTACGTTAATAAATTTATATGTCAGATTTTCAAATAAGAAACAAAAAAGTAAATCAAAAAATTTACAAAAATATAACAATTATTAAGCGTGAGGCAAACAAAATAGTAGAATCGTCGGGAAAAAACCTGTTCAGTTTTTGGTTGCGCCTTGTAAAAGGTTACACGAAAATGGATCTTAGCGGAATAAAAATTACGTGAACAGGCTACTGATTCTTTAAACTGTTCCTAACTACTAACGTTAAAACAAACTTGGAAAATCGTCTAATTATATGTATTTGTGAACTGCTCTGTAAATAAAATTTGCTAGACTTCTAAGGATTTTACTAAATATTTTCTAGTGTTCTGCTACCTACCGACGCTGCTGAAACTACTTAGGGTCTTTCACGTTGGTGCAGTCTACCGGTTGCCCTCGAACTGCATAGGGCTTCGCTAACTATCACGAAATAATTTTTTTTCATGTGCAAGTTATTTACTGTGCAGTAATGTTTCAAAGCTTCTATATAACTTAATATTTATGTATAGATAATATTTTATTGTTCTGAACTGCTAAAGCCGTTCTCTATAAGTTAGGTTCACTTTCTGGATACACGCAAAATTCAGTAATGTTATTTTCTTAACAAGTAGTAGTTGAAGTTATTAGGGCAGTTAGCAGCAAGCGGGCTGTTTTTCGCCCGATGATGTCAGAGTGAGTGCCATATTGAAGTCGAGCGTTTCAGCGGAATTTTCAAATTACGTTCCATTTTTCGTTGATAACTCTTAGGCCAACGCATACAAATTAAAAGTAAAACGTGATCGTTATTTACAAATGCCTCCGGAATTGAATTAAATAAAAAACATTTTGTGCATGTTCCCCATTGCGAAGTGTGAAAATTTTCAGTGACCCCACCGTGAATCGAAACCGGCACGATCTGGCGGAAGCGAATGCTCCATAAGCCGCTCGATCGCAGTGGCTCTCCTCCGACATTAATTTCTTTTGTGACATCGTTTTCTATTGGACATATTCTTAATAACGAATTTTAACAACTTATGTCATCAGCAAAGCGATGTCCTCCTATATTGCTCTTTGTCCGGATTTTTCACTTGCGTTCTTCAGTTTGCCGTACAAATATTCTCATTACTACGCAAATGTACACTTTCAATACACTTTCATTCTGCCACAGATCATTTTTCATTTAACCACAGTTTGTAATGTTTCAAACATTCTCAGCTAATATTTTCCTTTAGTTACATCTGGCACTACCAAGCTTCTCTCAATAGGAAACGGAGCTCTTCAAGTTTATTATTTTATTATACATGTCAGAACTGCAATTACTGTACGTAAATTCGTAGTTTTTTGTGCGATTATAACATCCATTTTATTTGTTCCGACAAAATATTCATTGAAATAATTTTTTACATAACTTGTATTGTGAAATTTGTAAATAAATGAGATATGCTAAGCTTACTTGACTATATTTGAATTAAATCATGTGAGCCGGAAAACCCAAAGTTTGTGGGTTTAAAATCACTTTCAACCAAAACTAGTAGAATATGCAATAATTGCTATATTAAAAAATGAGATATGCTTCAAAATATCCAACTGTCAATGCATCGACGTTCTTTTTTTTTTGTATTAAATCATGCACAGAGAAAAAAGTTTTGTGGTGCCTGCAAAATATTTTGTTAATATAGACGCTACCAAATATTTTTTGTAGTAACAACAAAATTATTTTGTGGTCACTACAAAATTATTTTGCAGTCACCACAAAAATTATTTTATAGGTTTCATTTTTTTTTCTGTGTGTGATAAATAGGTTGAGTTTAAATGTTTAAAATTGCAAATGCATTTTAAGAAAATTTTTAAATAATAAGCAAGAAAATAAAGTATTTTACTGTGTTAATGTATTACATGTTACTGTTTACTCTTAATAATTTAATGTGGGCGCCATCCTTGAAATGTAAAAAATGTATATCTATAATACGTTATAGTACTAAACTGAACATCATTATTAAACAAGTTTAATTAATTGCTTTTATGCATTTGTATTCAATAATAATATTTTAATATGTACTTCATAAAATAGACATCAACATTAGTTATCAGGTCACTTTACATTACAATGGCATCACCTTTGTCCTCCGCAAACTTCATCGCCATATTCTCTTATAGATTTTTTTTTTAAATTCCTAACTGAAACAAAGTATTTATCCTTCTTCCAAACAAGAAATTTCCATATAGCACAAATAAAACACTGCGTGCCATTTCAAAAGCTAACACACTCGTTTTGGCCAATGACATTAATTTGTAACTCGCGGTACGAATATGAGGGGACTTGTGGCTCGGGGACAGCGGTGGCTCAGCGCCAGCGCGCGGGACTGTCACCTAGCGGACTGGGGTTCTGCTCCCGCCGGGGTCGCCCGGGTTTTCGTATGTTAAATACGTCCTGTCCGGAGATATTTTATTTAGGTATAAATATGACAATTGAAGTTATGATTACTTATATGTAAAACAAGAAAAAATGTGTTATTATACATAACATTTGACAATTGCCATCTAAATTGAATTCAATCTCAAAGCTAGACAACAACAAGCAGATCTGTGACGAATGTGCAAAAACATGTTAGCCGATAACCGTGATGACCAATAACAATTGTTGGAATACATGTCATTGTTAGATTTTTCCATAGGCTATGTAATTTGCGTATGCTTAATCTCTAATTTGGTGTTGATATTTAGTTTTCTACTTTCTGCTTAACTCTTTTTCTTACAGGCAGCTATAGTCGGATTCTATACCAAAAAAGTGCTCTTTCTGGGTTGGCGAAACAAATACTGCACATTGTGCAGTAAAGCTAGTAATGCAGGAATTCCAGTCAAAACATATACGTGCTATAAAAATTACACAGGAAGTTCTACAGGAATGGAAGCGGACATTATTCTGTACCTGAGAAGCATATAAGTCCAAAATTGTCGAAAATGAGATATGAACATCAGTTTTCTCATAAATTCATTGGCTTTCAGATGCATGTGGTTTAAATCCACCATAAGCATCAATTGGAAAAAAAAACAAAAACCAAAAGAAGTAAATCACGAGTAGCTCTAGATGCATAAAGCAGTATAATGGAGTTACATCTTTCTGATTGTATTTGAAACCAGATGCAGAAAGCTGCAAGTGGACTTACTGCCTAATGCGTGTGGTTAAGTAATTGCATCGAGCAGTATGTGATCAAGTAATTCATCCTGCTGCACACCTCTATGCTTGTGATGTAGTCTTTGACCTCTAGCTAGATAGTGTTTATAAACAACTTGATTAGTCTGATGTGTGGGAAGGTTTTGGTGGGAAAAGTCTCAAAATTGTGTGCTGGAAAATGATGAGCAGAGGTGCGTTGATGGTTCAGTTGTGTAAAGACAATGGCAAAGAGAAAGGTAAGTAAAGTTCAATCAATCAACTTAACTTAGTCAGGAATTGTTAAAGCTCGTACATAACCCCAAGCTTGCATGAAACAATGCCTTATTCATTTAAAACACACGTCAGGTTTGGTACTTCATGTTTCGTTTACATGGGATATTAAATTTGTGGATCAGATGCAGCCACAGTTAACAATTTTTTTGCTATCCGCATTAGCTGATTTACATAAATCCCTTTATTCATATACGTTATATTACGCATACAGGACATATGGCTAACCTAGAATTATTTTTAATTGTAATAAATCTTATTATAAACGTAACTTATGTGGTGTTTCTTG
>PNEQ01113686.1:9351-21655 GCA_003012365.1 Medauroidea extradentata
AGGTCGAGTTCGTCATATGTTCTTTCACTAATGTTGTATTCAAATAGGAAAATACACGGAACTACGTACAATAAATCGCTACCAACCATACAAGCAGTAAAGTAACTCTTGTTAGTGGTGATGTATATGCAGTAACGGCTAGTGATTTTTTTCAAAGGTTAAATCTTTAGTGCTCACTTTATTCCGAATGACCTATACTTCTTCACAGTGACTCGCACATACGTACATGTTTGTGTAAACAAGTGTGGTAGGTAGGTAGATTTGCCGCGAAGGTAGAACAAGCGAATGGCGCAGGCAAGCAAACAACACGCAGAATTCCAAGTATAGGGCGTGTTGGTAGCACGAGACAGGAGGTAGGGATAAGTGATGGTGTGAAGATAGCGACCTTGGTAGCGCCGTAGTGTCGCAACACACGCAGCTGTTTACTAACACACTCCCTTCCACACGAGCGTCTGCGTCGTGTTAACTACCTCGCTCCTCGGCGATACTCGGTTGCATTCGTTTATCTTCGGCGATTGAGCCAGGTATCCATTACGGCGGGTTCACCATCGATAAAGTAACAGAAAGCAAAGAACATAAGAAGTGTTCAGGCACCTATCTAGGCCACGTGTTCAGTCTTAGGTACATAATGATTTTGGAATGTAAGGTTTAAATTTACTGAGGTGTACAACAAATTCCCGAATTGCTCCGTAAATTCGTCTGCAGTCCTTTACTAACGGTTTAGTTTGCGTTGCGCGTTTCGGCTGTAGAACGAACACATATCCATTAAAAATGTCAATAATGTAAATTAAAATCCCATTGTATTATTCCGTATGCAATAATATATTTTATATGTATTAAACTTAACTTACTTTTTTATAAATATACAACATTAAAACTAAATGCTAATTTTAGTGCGGAATTTGTATTTCAGAGAATGGTAGCACAATTAAGTATTTTATTTGGAATGAATAAAAAATTACGATTTATACTATATATGTGTGTGTGCATATATATATATATATATATATATATATATATATATATATATAAAACAAGTCTCTAGTTGTCAACTTTGCCCGCATGCAACACTGTTTTATATAGTTGGAATCTAATCACACTAAATCCCCGAAATCTTAAAAACGCAAGAAGTTGTTTCGGACACGGCTACGGGTCGTACGCACAAGAACTAATTTCCTTGTTTGACATATTGATTCACAGCTGCTCAACATTTGTCGCATAGAGGTTATGGCATTATAAATTATAATATTTAAATTTATTGTGCTGACCTTTAGAACAGCAACCAATCAGAGCAAAGGGTTAACTGAATGTCCGCCATGTTGATTTGACCTCCAAAATTCACTAGAATAAAGCAAAATTAGAGTAAGAAACTTTAATGTTAAAAACTATGGTTCTATATTGTCCATAATGTTTTACATTGTACTGTCTATTAGGTTTTTTTTTTCATGCTTCCTTTTAGTTCCAAATACGAATTCCACTTCATGTTCAAATGGTCTTCGGGTGTATACAATTTAGGAACGATTACTTCATATTCACCAAAACGTAAGTGGCTAAGCATTACAGTAAGAATTGAATATTGTGAATTAATTTTGCCCAATGCTTCTGGTCGTGAACAGTTTCTGCTGTTACGTTTTATGTAATGTTTTATTTTACTAACCTTTACACGGCTCCTGTGACAATTAATTTAGTTTATGTTCAGTTCAGATTAGTTTTAAATGTAAAAAAAGTACTGTGCGCTGAATCAAAGGACGGTTTTGTTAGGTTAGGAAACCCCACTAAAAATGGATGTAAAGTGTGACACTGTCTTTACGTTCAACCGCCGAGGATTAACGAATGCTCCCGAACATTTCCCAGGAGCGGGAAAGTTAAGGTGACCCAGACACTCGTTTACAGGCGCGCTCTCTCAACCCCCTCTTTTTTTTTTTTTTTTTTTTTTTGGGAACAGCCACCCACAAACTACGCGCCTTGCCCCACCCCCTCAAACTAGTCAATACCCGCCCCTCCCGTTCCAATACGGAAAAAAACTAGGCGCGAAATGTGAAGGCTGGCCCAGTACTGCCACGTCAGCGGGCGCCAACAACGCTGTTTTCGTCAAGGTCACTCTAGTGTAAACACTTCGTCATTCCAACATTCCGGCCCGAACTCTGTCCAGCTGGTATAATGTGTTTCGTATAACTTCAGTAAAAATTGACAGCTACTCAGCACACTAAAACTTTTGATATTGACAAAATTGTCGTGACAAATTGAGGTATTGACGTCTCAGGAACGTTAAGTGTAGACTGGGGGGGGGGGGATCATAAGGAGGGCATGTGCCCCTATTCCCTGTATTTTGAAAATAGCTAAAAATATTTTTACCTATACAACGAAACTGCGCATTACGACTTTGATGTACACAATCACTGATCTTGATGTTGACTAGTATTCAGAATGTATACTCTGTTTCATATAAGTTTGGATAAATTTGATCAGCAGCTTGTGGGCATTAATTGTCAGTATTATGTGATTTGTTACATAATACAAGATATTTTCTACATATAAAAGAACCAGAGATGTTCATTTCAGCATTTGTACTGCACAGTTTGTCTTGTGTAGTGACACAAATAACAAAATATTACATATTATTGCCCATAAGTTGCTGTCAAATTTATCCAAACTTATATGACATTGAGTATATGTAATACGTACAAAAAAGAAAGCGTAAAA
The DNA here is from genome assembly GCA_003012365.1 of Medauroidea extradentata. Taxonomy (NCBI): domain Eukaryota; kingdom Metazoa; phylum Arthropoda; class Insecta; order Phasmatodea; family Phasmatidae; genus Medauroidea; species Medauroidea extradentata. Next base: position 12,055 of record PNEQ01113686.1, read on the forward strand.
TAATCGGTGCAGAGTGTATTTTGCATTATGACAATTTCTGTAAAATAATTATTTTTTATTTTTAATTTCCTTTACAAAATGTTAATTTAAATTCTAGCCATACTTTTGGCTTGAATTTTTACCGCAGTTATACTAGTTATACATTTCCAAGCAAGTTCTTACACATTTAATTTGTAGTCTTACTAAACATACTTTAGGTAATGCGTCCCCCCCCCCCACCAAAAAAAAAATAGTTACGCTACACCTCTGCTCCGGCACATTTTAGAGATGAAAATTGCCTTCTGACATATAACTAATATTCAACATAAAAACAGAATAAACATTACGTCGGGTGTCAGAGAAGGTGAATCATCGCGGGAAATTTTGTCTATTTGTAGCTTGCAATCAATGAGTGCTGATAAATGTTCTGTCATTATTTTACAAACTTTTTCTGGGAAAAGTACGATTGTTTTCGACTGTGCACACGTGCTGCGAAATGTTTCACATCACATTATCTTCTCTTTCGAACTAAACAATTTTCATATATAGTTTCGAACGAAATATCTTCTCTGCTGCACTCCTATTGGCTACTTCGAGTAACGAGCTGTGCAACAAATATGGTTGCTTTTCCGTGCAACATTTTGCACTATTTAAATTAAATATACTCTTAGGTTTAATGTGTTTGTATTCGCTTTACACGCATAGTAGCATTGCAATTGCGCGCAATATGATGATTCGTGTAGAAGTAATAGTAACTAAATGTGTTGATATGTTAGGTTCCTAAGTCTGTTGAGCTTAGAAAGTTCATGAATTCATTCTGTTAAGGCGTAAAATCTCGCAAAGATGTTTAGCTAGCAAGGCGTATTCTACACAATCAATGTTTGCGCATCTCCGTAAATTACTGTTCCGGGACTGCTGTATTTTTTTAGGAAAGATGAAAAGCTATTATCTATAGACGCCACGATTTGCTTCAGTCGTTTTGTATGACATTAAACCTATAATATAAAAATGAATCGCAAAATGTGTTGGTAAGCTCATAACTCAACAACGCCTGGACCAATTTGGCCAATTCTTTTTTTTTTTTTTTTTTTATGTTCGTTGAAGTTCAAAGATGGTTTTTACGGCGAGATAAATTCGAATAATTGCCGGAAAAAAAAAGAAAATCCTAAAAACAGTAAAGTCAATTTGAGCTTTATTGCTATTGTTGTTTAAACAATGTAGGTATGTTCCTGTGATCGAGGCCTTAAGCATTCACTCAGGAATTGTATAAAGTTTGGGGTGTGGGAGGGGTGGGGTTACGGGTTCGTATCCCGTGCAAGACTTTGCGATGGGAATTACTATGACATCATACAAGCGTATTGCGCGCGCTCTTTACACTGTTATTGAGTACGCAAGCTGTTAAATGCCTTCATCACATATATTTACATTAAATTATTTCACGCGGTGGAAGCCGCGTCCGGGCAGCTGTTTTATAGAGAAATAAAGATGAATTAAAAAAAGAAGTTCTGTAATTAAAGTACGCTTAGCGCAGTGGACTGGACAAATCTGTTTGTATTTGATGTTTTAAAGAAAAACAGTGAATATAGTATCACCATCAATTAACACGTAACTAAAAGTTAGTTTCTCTTTTCTATAGTACATGCGGGCGAAGCCGCAAAGGGACAGCTAGAATATAATAAAATAAAATGAAAATGGCTGAATGTGGTGTTTTTACGGCTTAGGCACTTAGTCTCCTGAAAGTGAATGAAGAAAATACTTACTGGCATCTGTAGTTCCATTCTTTGGTTTTCCACACGTGCAATAATATAATGTAGTTGCAGATATACTTTGCTTGTTATGGGACTACAACGAGCCTGGAAGCACGTGGCATGTAAGGCACATTCTTGCTTACCTACCACGCACATCATCGCCTCGAACAGCGTCTGGTTTTCCTCAAGAACTTCGTATAGACGTGAATTTGTTCAACTGAACATGATTTAAGCCCGGTTTCAGTCGACATATTGAATTTCAGTATTTTTGCTTTTTTTTTTTTTTTTTTAATTCTTAAAGGGAAAATGTTAAATCGACGACTATACCGCAAATTATATTTACTTTGAGCTACAACACCAGCACGGCAATAGAGCTATTTGGGTCGCAATTTGTCGGACAAACTATGAATATAAAAATATTTGTCACATACGTTGCGGCGTAATTATATGTTAGTAGCTAAATCGCAAGGTCTATATAATTTGAGGTATAATTTTATATTTAACATTTTTCTTCGTAGAAATCCAAAAAAGCGAAAAATAATAAAATTCAATATGGCGACTGAAACCTAGCCTTAATAGGGCTATTTGATGGATGTAATGTTACCGTTAGAAGCGAGGAGACGGCCAGCGATAAGGTTCAGATTGCCGCACTCGACAATAACCACTTCGCTTCTATTCGCTGCTCACCAAATTAAAGTGCAATGCTTTAGTTTTACTCGTTTCCCTGCAGGACTTTAAGCGTCTACCCTATAGTGTTATTTGTGGTAAGTCTGATGCAAGTCCAGGTCACGCCTCCAACATCGTGTATTACGAATCCGGGCGGTATTTTTGTAGTTCCATCAGCGTAAAAAAACTGTGTTTAACCATTTTGATTGAGGGGCACCTACATTATCTGTCTAATAAGCGTGCTACATTTTAAAACTATAGAGGCATATGTTGAACGATGCTACTAATTCCGCGCAGAAGAGAACAAACGTGGCACGCCACAACACAGTTCACTCACCAGGTGTATAGGCCTCTTAAGAGTGTATGGTAGATTAACAAACGTCAAAAACTTCATTTGAATTCTACATATTTTTGAAGGTCAATATGAAAAAACTACAAAACAACAATCCTAGATAATGTTATTTTCCAACTTTATGATAAAACATTATGATGCCCTTCTTAAGCGTGATCTCTCGCACCGCAATTAAATGTACGAGGTTCTTGATAAACACGTTACCCGAGAACAGTTTTTACTCAGAAAGTTGGCAGAAACTATTGTCTAGGTTTGCCGTTTTTTCTTTTTTATTTGAAAATCGGCTTTGAGAAACCTACAATGTTACTCTGACGCTTTTAGCGTGGTATTATGTACCATACCCTCTTAAAGCCACGGGTCCATAGTAATGCTACATTAGTAAGTTTTATTTTTTAAATTCTGGAAGGGAGCAGACATCTCAGAAATGTTAGGCTACATATAAATGTTGGAAATTGTTTGTACTATGTAGTCTAATTTTTTTAAAACATATGTTTCAATAATTAAGGCTAATTATCGACTATGTGTAATTTAATATATGTTTGTGTGCGTGTGTTAATGTGATCCCGTTCTCCATCTCCTTCTTATCTGGATCTTTTTACCGTATGTAATTCTTTCTTGTCAGTTAACCTTATCAGTTTTAGTTATTACCTCCACTATTTCAGACATATTGTGCATTGTTTGTTGGGATAACTTGTGTTGTTTTGTCCTCATTAGTTTTAAGTGTATATGTATTTTAATAATTTTTATTTTTAATGTTTGGTTATGTTTCTAAAACAGTAAACATATGTAATAGGTCCAGTGGAAAACAAGGCAAATATGTCTTAAGGGGCACGCCTAAATAGCGCCTTAGCGGCCATCCGACCTCATGGACGTGGAGTTTTCCCTCACAAAAGCGGGATTGGGTCAACCCCTGTTGTGGAGGAGGTTGTCTCTCGCTCTCTCTGTTGTCCTCTCGGCTCGGTCTCGCGAATCCTTCAATTGTCCACAACACTGGCTGCATATTTGCGCAGGACACATATTACAAGAACAAGATTTCCTCAAAATGTTCAGTTGTTACAAGGTACAAACAGTCACGGGATCGAAAGCTAAAGGATAGATCTACGAAGGTTAAATGGTGTTAAGTAAAAATAACAAAAAATAACGGCATTACACAACCCGGAAAAGGCACTAATTTGGAATGTTAAGGCACTATTTTCTAATTACTTAAGAAACTGATAGAACTGAACCCATTTACCTTTAGTGTGAGGTACCGTAATAGCTTTTGTATGTCAAACACACAATCTCAGGACTTATATTTTCTGTAAAAAAAAACATTCTCCTGAACCTCTACATCACAACTTTCATGGCAGGTAGGCGGGCCCCTTAACTGCACCTGAAAGCCGCAAATAAATAAATGAACAAGACTCAACCAAAAATATAAAAGCCTTTGTTTTGGAAAAAGTAGACTACAGAGTACATACAACCTTCAACATTTCTATGTAATGGTTTTGCTATATCTGTTCACTTTCAGGATTTAAACATTTAAACTCTAAGAACAGCGAAATATGAACTAGTGTGCTTAAGACCTCCGGTGTGTCTGTAGTGTAAAAGTGTATGGTTGTCAGTGAAGGAGCAGAGTTTGCTGGGGACTCTACCGAGGGACGGTAGTAGAGCTAGGTAGCTCTATTTAGTAGCTCTCTCTTTCCTTGACGTGGGCGATGCAGTAGGTGTGTTGCCTCCTACGTCGTGTGTACCACATCTGTCACTCCCCATCCTTACTTCTCTCGTTTACCGTTCCTACCCGCCTAGCAGCCTCTTCTCGAAACACTGAATACATTACACGCCCATGTACCACGATTTACTGTCACCCTGGCCGCCTTCACTCTCTTGCCCATCTTCTATATTATTCAGGACTTTCCTACTGTGAGTACCAGTATACTGTGCTTCCTATAGTGCTGGATCCACAACACCGCGACGGACGCGACGCGACACTAAATATTCTAGTTATTGTGAACACTAGTTTGTCTGCCGCGTGACAAATACCGATATTAAACGTAAATAGTTCCTTGCCATTGCATAGTCTACTAACAAACCTCTCGTTGGGAACAGTTGATGTTCATAGTATTTTGATAGTTTTACATTTATTTATAATTTATTTTTAATGCCCGCGGCATTTAGAAATGTAAAAATAAATTTATAATAAGGCCTAAACGTTTCCGTAAAACATTATGATTTGCTTTTAATAAGAGTAAAAAAGTCAGCCGTGAAATAAATTAATGCAACTTGCTACCAACTCACCAGTTTCACTATCATTTGGCCAGAAAATAAATACTTTCTACTCGCAATTTGCCATTTTTATTGCCCTGGCGTCTCGACGCTGACTGGAAGACAAGTATTATTATTTGCGCTATTGTGAATCAACCACAAATTTAGAAATAGGTATTTGACAACTACTTATGGGCAGCAGCTGATAACATTGTATTTGTCACAATAGGAGACATTTTTAGTAGCAAAATCAACCTGATATTTCCAATTCATTATTTGTACTGTAACTAGACCTACTACTATATATTTTATATTGAATTGTGACACACATAACAACTATAAAAGTTGTCCATAAGATGCTATCGAATTTTTCTGAAGTAATATGAAACAGAGAAAAAATACAGTTTATGTAATGCCACTTGCAAAGGCAAATTCTTCTAATCCAAAGTGGCGTCTAAGTTTTCTGCTTTAATTAATCAGTGGGTCTGCTACTGAGGTTCAAACACGGGACTGTGAGCTTCGTTGACTCACTGAACGCCTACAGTTTCAGTCCCAGGCTCGAGCCCGGAATAGGACGTGCATGTAATGTCTGACAGATAGGTATCTTCTGTGGTAATGAGGTGGACACTGTCAAGCTATGTCGGTTTTCTCCAGACCCTCTCGTCCACTCACCTATATTCGGTCTATCGCTGCTCCCTCCAAGGTCTCTTTCGCTCTTTTTATTTCGGTATCTATCAAAACATGTTGATCCTGTCTATGGGTGGGATGGTGTAATGTTAGTTGCAAATTGTGTAGAAAAACCGTTCGAAATTATTTGTAACTATTCAACGTAACAATTCTCTTATTATTTGGGAGGATTGGGGGAAGATGGACAGAATAGAGGAAATATTGAATTAATTCTATATACGTTGTGTTTCTCTTAGTTATCTTCTTCAAGCATATTTATTTTTTGTCTGAGCAAAGAGTTTAAAGTGGCTACCTAGGTGAACATATTCGAGTCATAGAAGTACAAATCAAATGATGGTAGTAATTTTTAACGTGAAGACGTCAGTGGTCAGCCATACGATCCACCCTGGCTCCCACAGGCGAGGAGCAGAGCTCTCTCTCTCTCTCTCTCGCTGCCATCGCAACCACCTTTCTCTAACAGGCAGCTGGGACTTAGCAGAACATTACACTGCGCCTCCAGCAGCCTACTAAAGTAGAGCAGTTTCCAGCGAGAGAGACCTAGGCCACCCATCCCAGGATCTCGCCCAAAAGTTTGCTACACGGCTGAGACCCTCAGTTCAACCACCTCTTGGTTTGAGTCGAGCGCCATCTCCCTCTAACAGACTCCACGGGCCTGCTCCAGGTCACTTTAGTAGCTAACTCGCCGGCCCTTCGTAAAGAAGGAGTCTTATCCATACCTGCCCAGCATGTAAGCAACCACCACCACTACGAGTCCAACACAGACCAGACACGGGAGAGAACCTCATCGTGGGGCTACCTGGTCGCCCGTAGTACTACCTAATTTGCACGACCTTTCTGGGTAATCCAGCCCGATCGTCAGCACACCAGAGGGTGCGCAAGGTACACCTTCGTCAGTGAATTGGCCGGGGAGAAGGGGGGACACTCTTACAGCCAATCGGCCCGGGCACGCACCCTCGGACCGCCGACCGACATCAGGTTCGTCCATCACCATTACCCTGTGCCTCGCATACCGAGACGCGGGATTTTGGGCCCTCAACAGCCTGAGCGCTAGGTAGTCTAACGCCCCACCTATTGGTACCTCCTTATTTCCCTCTATCGGAGACTTCATCAAGGCAGATACCACTTTCCCGTCCTGCGGAACAAGGATGCATATGGACAGCACGCCAGAGCCTGCATTGGTTCTAAGATCCCGTGGCGCCACGTGGAGGCTGCATGTTGACTTGGGAGTGACACGGAAGCGTAAAACCAGCACCAGGGACTGAAAATCCCCATCTCAGTATAGTACCCACCAATAATCACGAGCCCCGGAGCAACATCACTCCCCTAATGGGTGAACGTTCAGTGCTGAATATATAACTCTGTGACGTAATATTAAATGTAAAGGTATACTGTACACGTCTAAATATTTTTATAAGAGACTACGTCAAAATTGTCATAAAACTGAGCGGGAAATCACACAGCTCCGCCATTCTCGGCAGCGTGAAACGTAAAAGGGGAGATGACATGGCTGTGCACTTGTGAAACATTCTTTAAATGCTGCTCCTAAGCTAACATTTCCTACGCACGTTGATGACTTTCCGAATACATTTTTAACGGGCGAAGTTTTTCACGGCATGCGGCAGCCAGGGAAGGCGGCCACCTTGAACGTTAATATATTTTTATAAAGGATATACAAATGTATCGTAGCGTAGAGCGCATGCGCGGTACAAACACTTAGGTCCTAAAATGTCTGTTGTCTGTAGTATTATGAACGAATAGATGAAGCGAGTTTGGTCTGCACTTAGCCCCTAGGTCTTTATCGCTGGTGAGAGAAGATATGGCGTTAGTATGGAGCTGCGTCAGGATGAAGGGAGGGGGGAAACGTCAGTTCCCCGAAAGTACACGCCCCAGCCCCATCGTCCGACACGACTCCCACACGCCAATATCCGAGGACCCATCCCATCGGGAATCGAACCCGGCTCGCCTTGGTGGGAGGCGAGTGCTTTAACCACTGCGCCAACTGTAAACTGTGGCCACTACATAATTATAATAATAAATAATAATTAGTATAATAACAGTTGATATCACGTTACATACTCTCCACAAGGACGTGGGAGTAGACTTACAAATTCAGTACAACGTCATGGAGTGTGACAGTAATTTAAGGCACAATTATTTTTTACTGACATAATTCGTACACAGAGAAAACTGTTAAGTACAGTTAGCCGTATATACGTCTGGGTATGGAAACAACCACGGAAACGTTGAAACAAACAAACAAACAATATTGTCGCTTGATTGATTTTGTTCCCTCAACAGGAGGGTTTATTCCGGTCAAACATACCTTTTGTTACAGCTACAAAACCAATGTTTACGTGCATCACAGATTTTTCAGTCAAAAAATTTTACTGCCCAAATTAAATATCTGTTTGGTCATATACAAACTTATATATGTTTGACTGTGGTTAAGCTTTTCTACGCATGTGCACACACACAAGTGTGTGTGTGTGTGTGTGTGTGTGTGTATATATATATATATATATATTGTTTTAACACAAATACATTATAATTCATATTTAAATATTTTTCTGTCAGTTAACCTTACCATTTTCTTACGTCTAAAGTATCGCAATCTCTGGTACCAAATTCGTTTCAATCAAACAAAGTATTTTTCTTGCGTTAGTACAAAATGCGTACGTGAATTTGTGCATCGTATGCCTGCACGCTTTCTTCAATTTTATCTTAGCATTCTATTTAAATTATTTGAGATATTTACAACAGTAAAAATATAACTCCTTAACATTATCTTAACTGTAGGATCCAATCAGCGCTGTGCGCTGCAGGTTATTGCCTGGAAGAACGGAGGAACACGTATAAGAAATTCTTCTGTCATTACTAGGCCAATCATTTTAGGGCTTTATCTGGAAATTATTCCCTTAGACTTAAAGACTTGGCACATGAATAATACTAGTACCCAACAACAATACATACTAATCAACACTTTTGGGTGTTATGATAGTTTATTCATTATTTATTTATCTGGTTGTATATCGATAACGCTTTATAATTAGCAATACGCAAAGTACATTTAAAACACACATTACAGTAAAGAGTATTTTGTTCCGTATCTGCATTGGTTATTTACTAAATGATAATAATTTACTTAATAATTTTTGTTCAATTTTTCGAATAAAATCCTAAAATGAAGTAAATTGTGTTAAAATACGTCGTCGGTATTAAGATTACTCTAGGCATGACATACTGATTTTACAATTTACTATGAGTTTGTTAATTTAGTCATCAAGTGTACTAGTCAGGTGACATGACTAAACGTATCAAGGATAGGAAACGGGAGATGAATTGACCATGGCCTGTACTAAATAACCGTCGCAAGAGGAATCGAACTCGTGCCCTCCAGAATGCGAGTCCAGTAAATTTACATCTGTACTGCCTTGGTCGGTGGTAAAGCACTATGAATTCACAATTTAAAAACTCTCAAACGCATTCCTATTACTACTTATATTATTACTATTAATTTCAAGTTTTTAAATTATACTTTTTTACTATTAAAAACTGAATACAAAAAGCATAGGCACAGTGGTTTAAATTTAATATGTTATTGTAATGCTGTTTGCCACAACAGTTATTCAATCGTGTCCTGGAAAAATCTGTGAGAGAGTGAAATATAGTGGAATAAAAACAATCAATTAGAAAAACAGTACACATAATTTGGCAGATCACAGGACTCGGGGTGCTGTCTGATGTTAGAAACACACACGATAGAAACACATACCACAGAAACACAGAAGACAGAATGTTCTAAGCAATGCCAGTTCTATATTATGTGTTTCTAAAGTATGACAGTTCTTAGATGTGTGTTTCTATTATACGACTGTTCTAAAGCACGTGTTTCTATAGTAAACCAGTTCTAACATCTCTGATTCTG
>PNEQ01113687.1:0-21555 GCA_003012365.1 Medauroidea extradentata
CTAACTAGTACGTCCAGGAAAGGAATGCTGCCATTGGTTTCTTTCTCATAGGTGAACTTTATTGATGGCCTCAATGAGTTTAGAAAGTTCACGAATTCCTCCAGGGTTTCAGGTCCGTGTTGCCAGATAGTAAAAGTGTCGTCTACATAACGGAGCCAGATTTTAGGAGGGCTATTGCTTTGGCTAAGTGCTTCCTGCTATAGAAGTTGCGGTAAAGGAGAAGTTGCGGAAGTTTTAGAGGCAAGTTAACTTGTGTGGGATACGTAACTGCAGGAATTGTTTCTTGCCTGAACTCGCTCTCTTAAAAAGAGCTTTCGCAGCAATAAATTTATCGCACCGGAGGAAACTGCACTTGAATGTGCTGCTCTGAAGAAAGGTTGTAATGTGTGTTTTTTTTTTTTTTTTTAAGTTAGCAAGGGGTTTGAGTTATATCTCCGTTCCCGTGCTGGATAAACGTTAAACTGTTGGGACCACGGGTGCTTGTAATTAATGAGTGCGAATGCTCTTAGTAAGCATTGTTGGCAACTGTACAAAAAATTTCAACTATAATCCAAGAAACAAATGCTGAAATAATGTTTTAAGCATTTTAAGTTTTGTCATTTGATATTTACCCAGGAACACAAGACTATTAGTTAACATAATTGTAGCCCCATGAATTATCTTTCAGAAAAAGCAATTGTTCTAGTTATTGAAATTCATTATTGTCATGTACCACAGATTATTATTTCAAAAATAGCCCAATATAAAAATTAAACCTTTGAAGAATTCCCTCAACTCCATACCTATGACAAATAAGCTGGCCGAGTTGGCAACAGTATTGGTAAGATGACGGAGCATGGACACATCACACTCGAACTACACTACCCTGTCAGCTGTCGTACAAGTAGATACGTGTAGTGTCGATAGAGCTTATTTCAATACGTGTAAAGCACTATTATAACACAGTGCCAGATGACCTTCCCCAACAGCCCTCTTGGGTTACTCTAAGAGTCTAACCACTCATGAATTCAGCCAGTCAATAGTACTTGTCAGACTATATAGTTTTGATTTTTATCTTAATTCGACAGCTGAAATCCAATAGTATAAATAGTTTCTGAAATAATTTCAGACGCTTTCATGTTGTGCGTCGATGTACTATGTTTATCGTTGCTATTGTTATGCGAATGTGCTAGGTTTTTTCTGTTTGTTTTAATTACCAATGTAGCTTAGTATTAAGGTGAGGTCTCGCCCCACATGTTGAGTTTTCCATTTATAAATCATAACAATATACTAAATAAAAATTATAGCGCTTTAACATTATACAAACCCCTTCGGTTTTAGCATTATCTGACGGCTCTGAAAATGAGAGAATATATTCAAAATTTAAAAATAATATTGCGTCAGATATATTGGTCACATATTGTGTATTTATGAGTCTGTAAAAAAAGTAAATGTATTTTGTTAGAGGTTGGTAGTAATACAGTAAGATGAGTTTCTAAACAACCTATCAGCTCGGTTTAGAATCCGCGGTGGCCGAGTGGTCAAATCACTCACCTTCCACTAAGGCGATTCGGGTTCTATCCCCGGCGGGGTCGGTTACCGGATTTTCGCTTGTGGGAATCGTGTTGGACGATGCCACTGGTCGGGGGTTTTCTCGGTGATCTCCCGTTTCCCTCGTCCTTTCATTCATCCAGCGCTTCTCCATACTCGCATCATGTCTCCCCTCACCAGCGCTAAATACCTAGATGTTGGGTGACGATCAAACTCTCTTCTCTCTGCCAACTGGGGTTGTAACGCCCCACCTTGTGAAGCAGCACTGCTGTAAGCCTACTTGTCGCAGTGGCGGGTCGGTGGCAACCGACGTAGTTCAAACCGACAACCTGTCTACGAACTGCTCCCCCTGTCGTTGGCTAGCTGAGTGTATCCCGCACTACCTGACGGGCGGGTTGCATATCTCGGGAGGGATCATCTCGTCACCCCGGCCAGAGGTCCGGGCAGCCACAAGCCAGCCAACATGGCACGTCATTTAGCCGCACACGCCTCAGCCACTACAACCAACATTGCCCCTACATTAGGCCTGTCTTGTCCTCCAGAGTAGCTGCAGCTGCATGTTTACCAGTCCATCACGGTGTACTCGCTAACTCTGGTTTAGCCAGGAATCCCAAGTGGCAAGTAGGTTTTTAGGTAATTACAATATTATATATAACATGCAACAGGTTTCAGCAACTTCATCTTTGAACGATTTTTGCAGTGCGGCATTATAATTGCTAATTATATGCGCTTCACTTTAAAGTGAGTACTTCCTAACACTTATAATACTAAAAAATGCATTTATTGCGACTACCGACGTACAATTTTGAGTACAATTTTAAGTTTACTTACATGGAAACTTTTGTATTAAAAATAGTAAAGATGGCGGCATAATGGCTCACACGAAATTTTAAGCAGTGCTCAGTCTATCCTAAATAGCCTATAGTAATGTGTACTGTACAAAAATTCTAGAGTTATCCTCCGAAAATTTCCATAGAAATAACAAGTAATTGCAAAGTAAAAGTTCTCTAACGCATAACCTCTGCTTTTTGCATTATTTGAAACTTTAATGTGTGGAAATAAGTTAAATATACCAAGGCCTAAATAATTATGTAATTCATTCCATACCAGAATTACATTCGTCTTGCGTAATTCTTACTTAATAAACCCTCCAGACTTTTCGTCCAACACAAAAAATTACATTTTGACTTTGTCTTCTTTTATTTGTTCAACGTCTACTGAAACGCCTTACCACATATTTTCTTTTGTGTACACTCGCGGCAGCCTATATTTGTTTACTTATAACGCGCGCTTTTTTCCCCATCCACTGGCGGCTATCTACCCTGCTCCGGAGCAAGGTAGACCTGAGTAGATCCAGCGAAGATGTCGAATTGAATATTTAGAGATCTTGCAGGCTGGTAGACTGTATTAGCACAAGGTTCTCTCCGGTTTTAGAGTACAATCTACTTCATCGAATAAATCGAATAAGATTTTCGTAAGCGTTTATTGTTTATAATATTCCCGTACGCCCCGAGAGCTTCTGGTAACATTATTTATTCTGTTATTTTTTCACTGCGAGTTTGCAACGGATTGAACCACTACGCGACTGTTGCTAAGTCGTGGTTTGTTTGTATTGTAGGATTTTAAGTTATAGAATAAACTATTTCAGAACTCATAAAAGCCGTTTTTATTTTGAAATATATTACGTGTATACTATATTTTACACTCACGATCATTTTTGACGGAAAGAAGGATATGATTCAGGCAACATCCAAATGTCCTTGAATATGGTAAGTCACACGTTTAAATCCAGTGCAAAGGCATGTGGTTCCTAACCTACATAAAATATTCATACATACTTTGTGACTTAGAATGGGTGGTAGCTAAAAATTATATATTACATATAGTATATTTATATGTGTGTGTGTATATATGTGTGTACATACATACATACATACATATACACATATATTGTCGCCTCAGGTCGTTGATAACGGTAATATTAGGTTATTACAACTAATTTTATTTTATTTTCTATTATACTTTATGTTAAACATACAGGAAACGGAAATAAGCTTCAAATATTTTTCGTGTGACAAAAACAAAATCACACAGAAAATACCGAAGTTAATTTTTTGTCATTGGCAAGCAAAATGCAACGTACCACTGAAGTGAAAGAGATAAAAAAAATAATTAAATCGTGAATTATCGCCTCTACTACGACAAATTAGGTACCTGTTGTACAGAAAAGTCGCAGAAAAATCTCTTATGTTCAAAGTCAATGTGAAGTAAGAATACTAGAAGTGTGTATTTAGGTGGCTGAAGGAGGAAAACATAGTTATAGTAACATATTTTCTGGAAAGCCACTACCATATTTTCTTGAACACTAAGTTGTCGTTTGCCGTTAACGACAACTACTTCCTATTCTTTAATCACTCCACTATCAAGAGACTAACTGCCACCTTCACCTATTTAAACCCTCGAACGGCGCGGTAAATAATAAGCTGTTACCATCTCATTTTATTCTGTACGACCCGGGTTCGAATCTCTGTTTCGGCCGCGTAGTTTCGAATTGTGGTTTCCCGAAAACGCTCCGGGCGAACGGCTGGAATGCTTTCTAAGCAAAGGCCATCGCCGATTACTTCCCTAGTTCCTGTCCGTCTTTAAAGTTGTGTGTAACCGTCCCCGATGACCTTGCAGTCGACTAGATGTAAAGCTTAGTAAAATATAAAAAAAAATTAACCATCTCAGTTCATGCATAAACTCTCGTTCAGAATGTATTTACGAGGTAAGTATCAATCGCTGATTTTCTGTCACCTAAGAAGGTAACACCTATGAACTACTATAGTTTAACTTTTAGAAATAGTTGTCTCAACTGGCTCGAGTTGTAGCACTTCGTGTTTCCAAGGACATAACCACATCTCAGTCATTAATGAGAAATATATTCGGACGCACCAAATGTGGTTGCTGGCGTGTGGGTAGCTCTCGCGTTTTGCACTTGGAGATCGCTGAGCGCTAAGGGCGACATGAACACGATCAGCACATGCCTCTTCACGTCTACTCAACGGCGTGTGTGTGTTATTCTCGTATGCAGCGAGCCAAGACAACTTTAAATGGAGACTCTGGCATTCGTACATATTGTTCAATAAATTCACTAGGCCTATATAAAGACAACTGAGAAAGTCAAAATGTATTAGCCTTTTTGAGGAGCTCCAAATAACTTTTCCACACGATACATTGAAATATCCCATTTGTCGTCGTTTGAAGTGTTTTTTCTTTTCCTGCATTGACACAATGGGCATATGTGGAATAGTTTAATTAAAAAAACCGTATTTACGAGCACGCTGCTACGCAATTTAAACACGTGGTAAGTGGGGCCATTTTTCCACCTTTGACGCGTGGGAACAGCAAAGCGATAAGAGCCAGTGTCCCACGCTTGACAAGAATCATATCGCCTCTATCCGCAGTGCACCACATTGGCGTGCAAGGTTTTCGTTGTCTTTTCTATGGGACTTTAAGCGGCGACCACAACATTTTATTTTTGAATAGTATGAAGAAATGACCAACGCATGACCCTCGCTTTGAACTTTACGAATTCAGGTAATATATTTGGATTTACAGTAGCTTAAAAAAAACTGCTTTTAGCCATTTCGAGAGGCCCGAAAATCATGTTTCTAACAAGCGTGCTAAATTTTTGAAAAAAAAAAATATATATATATATATAAGCATAGTTTCCAAGTGTGTGTTCCTTTCGTAGATAAACATAATATGAATAAGTTAAGCGGTTTCGCGTGAAATTTAATACGCGTGACACGCTGCAACGCCGTCCATGCGCCAGTCGAGGACTCCTCTTAAGCTCTATCTGTTGCACCGCAATTGAATGTACGAGAATTCGGCGCCAACGTTTGTTCTTCAGAAACACATTACACAAGACAAATGTTTTTCTCAGAACGTTAGTAGAACCTGTTGTCTGAAGACTGGTGTTTCTACTTTTGCTTATTGACGTAGAGAAACCTAATATTTTTAGCGCTGAATTGCATATCATACCATCGTAAATGCTGTTTCCAACATTCACAGCTGAACATTTTAAGAAGTTTTAAAAAAAAAATTATTCCATTATTTGGGTTGAATATAAGGAAACGTGCATTTGTGTATAACTATAGATGTTGCATAGATATAGTGATCAGACCACTCGCCTCCCACCGGGATCGATTCCCGGGTGCTTCGCTTCTTTTTATTCGCACGTGGGAAACATGGCGGAAGTTGCCGTTTCTTGCGACAATCCTGTTTCTTCCGCCCTTGAATTCCGTCAGTGTAGAGCTTGAGTGATCCCAGTTCACAAGTTCGCCGCTCTACGTGTGATGCACTGCCCTCGTAACAGGAAAAAGAAAAACAAATCCTCGACCGAAGAGTGCCGAAGTTTCTCTCCTTCGACGGACAACTTATGCGCGTAAAATAAATTTCACAAGTGAAACAACGACGTGAAAGTAGTTCCGCAAGTAACGAATGTCATTAACCAATAATTTTATTTAGAATGTTGAAAATGGCGATGCAATAACGAAAGTTATATTGGGAGCATTGCAATTGTGAAACGTCCCTCTAAGTTACTCATGATTAGAGAAGGTGATTTATCGCGAGAATGTTTTCTGCCAGCGTATTCTGCAAATCAGTGTAGCGTCCTGCGTCATGTATTGTTGGCCGACGGTTATGTGGCACAGTCAAGTTGTTTACAGACGAATCACAGACGTCCAGAAGTAATGCACCAGAGTTATCATTGGCACAGTCAAATAGGGACTCGCCAGTAACGAAATAAAAGCGTAAGAAATGAATACATTACATTGAAGCCTGGCAAACTGTCAACTTTTCCCGCGATAAATAACCTTCTCTACTCTACTTATGATGCGTGTTCTAACGTTGGCATTTGGAGGGGGGAATTGTTGCCTATACTTCGGGTATCTTCGACGAATCTAAGGTTCTCATTTAACATAGATAGAAGTTAGGACACTGAAGCTCTCAGTGTGATGCCCTGCACTCCGGTTCACTCCCAATAAATATTAAATTATTCCAATTGATCTGTATCGTATGTTATTTAACATGTTCTTAATTGCAAAATATGGGTTGTATTTCTCATGCCAAAATTGCGTAAATCAAATAATTTTCTCAATTGCTTTGTGTCGGCCACTTATTATAACTAACATGGCTACATTACTAATACACACAGTGAATACATTCCCATGCTCTCAAACGTTGATGCAAAATAAATATTTTCAGTTAAGACATTTTCAAAGGGCATTAAAAAGTTGTCAATTTGCTCTAAATGTCAGGTAAAATAAACGAACCAGGGAGTCTTATCACATTGTACTATATCGTAGTTATCTCATAAAACTATACAAGATGGCGCCAGAATGTGTCACGAAACTCGTGCCTTATATTATAAGCATGAAACAGCTGCCTGCCACATGGACAGTTTCAAGAGTTTCAAACAGACCGTTATTTATGGCAAACGCTGGAAGTCGTCAAGAATTCGCCTGCGTCCTGGCGAACAAGCGCACGGCTTCTGTATGTTGAACCTCACATCTCTTATACACGGAGCAGCTGATCGTGCCCGATCGTAAAAAGAACCTCCTCATAAATATACAGACGTCAAGAACGTTTCCAATATTACGATCGTACATCGATGATATCTGACTTGCAGAAATGTCACGTCATATAACCTGTACCCAGAATTTCCCATTGTATATGTATATTAAATATATAAAATACGTTAGTTTTACATTTGCTGAAAATAGACATTAGTAGTAAACTACTGATAGCTTAAACGAAATAAGATTAGTAATCCCTACCACGAGTATCTGTTTTTTTTTCACACTCGACCTAATGTACAACCAATCATAGAACCTTTTTTTTTTTCGCCTCGATATCAAGAATTAATAACCAACTGCTGACTGTTCAGTATATCACCAATCAAGTAGATGTCATCTGTGTTCTTCTGACTGCGTGAATTTTCGTTTGACTACGAAATTGTTCACGCTAAGCAGCTAGCCTTCTACTATTACATCTCAAGTTGCAGAAAACCCTATAATATAAATATAGCACTAAAATTTATAAATTCATATTATTCTGGATGCACCCCCATTTAAAAGTTATCTTGCGCGTAAGATAGTAATCAGGATGGAGTCTCAAACCAGTGAAGCAAATACTAAATAAGTAAAATCCGCACGTGTAAAGACAGCGAAAACCTGTTACTGCTTTTTTTTAACGTTCACAAGTAATTTGTACTGTTTCACCTTCGAAAGTGATGTCATTAAATATCTCAACTTCGCGGGATGTATAATCGATTTTTATCAACTCTTATATCACTGATTCTAAGAACAGATTAAATAAAGAAGACATTTAAATACAGATTAAGTTCTTGGTAAATGGCTTGTAAAATAGGTATTTGTATATTAATACTATCATAGTAGCTAATTTCATACCAAATGTAGGTTTTTCAAGTTAATAATAAATTTATGTTATCTGTAGTATTAAGAAAAACTCCCCTCCTAGCAATTAGGTGACTCGGAATGTAAACGTAATACAATCATAACCTGGTTTTTCCACTTCTTGACTTCAGTGGTGTAACGCAAAACATGTATCTATATTAAAAGTCACATGTTGAAAAGAACTACTTTCCTGCCAATATCGTTTTGTAATAAGTATTCTAAATAATGTAACTAACAGTATGTATTTCCTGACATGTATTCTGTCTGTTGCTAACGCCATTAAAAAAAACCTAAATTCTCATGGTTCTTGGGTACAAAAATATCGTCACTAAGATATTACTTAAAATGAATGAACATAAATATTTCACACTCATGTCGACTATTTGGAGAAATAAGGGAGAGGAGAGGCGAATACCTTCTTTCACAGATTATTGCTCATCTCAAAACTCATCTATTTTTACTAATATTAGTAACTTAATGTGACAGAAGTTACCTAATGGTTGCTCCGTTAGTGTGTACGTATTTTTAGGTTTTTACAGCGTTACATTTCTGATACTGAGTTGTTTACTAATCTATCATTTCGTTTTTAGCTGTAACAACTATCAAAACGTTTTTATTTGTAGAATACTAACGTTGCGAAAAGCGTTTTTACAAATTAAGATTTTGTAGAAAAGCGTTATATGTATTACAGTTTCATTAATTTTCTTCAAAATAAAAATTATTGTTTTCAGCGTCGAAAACAAACGTTTAGACAGCGTACATGCGTATGCAAAGTAAAAATAACAATGTACACGGTACGAGCATGGATTTTTTATATACATCATGTTGGACTTATTTTATACGTAAGTAGCTATAAAAATAGGCCAATTAGTTCACTTATAAACTGTTCTTTTGATGACTTTTGTAAAATTTTACTGTACAGAATTTAAGTTTTATTTTAACTCATTCATTTAGTAACCAAGAGATTGCAGTAGCTCAATAGTAAAATCAGTACGTTTTATTCATTACTTGATAGTTGTAGTCTGTTAATATATCAAAAGAAGCATGTTAAAAAACGAAGTATGCATTATACGTGTTAATCAAAATGTTAAAAAAATCGCTGATGGGTAGCTGTTGTATTCGAGTTCTATTCTTGCCAAACTTCGTGTGTTTCAACACAATGTTTGAATTCATTACATATTTTACTTCTCGCTGAAATTTTAATCGGAACTAAGTCTTGTCATTTTCCAGAGATGTGTAGACAAACTGCTCCCAATGAAATACAAATTAACGTCTAATCAACCGCCAGTTAATTAAATATGAAACCAATGACTCAGAAAACAAGGAACATAATAGAAAGAGCCACATGTCCCGCATTACGAAACCATCCTGGCATTTTCCTGAAGTAAAATAGAAAAGAAGGGACATTATTACCTGAAATCAGGATAGCTGAATGAGAAATATATACCAATCCACCAGAATGCGAATCCAGTGTAGCCAACGCAACGAAATATTAGGTATAATAAGATGCACTTTACATACAAAAACTTTCTATCACTTCATTGATGTGTTGCTACGGAAATTGCGCAAGCATTACGTAAAAGTACGAGCGTAAAAGAAAACAGTTCGTAAAGAATAAATACCTGGCTGCCATCAGCACAATCGTCTACTTATAAAGCTCTGATAGATAAGGGGCAGTAAGATGTAAAGTGAACTTTACCTTAACAGGAGTCCTCGACTGACGCATGGACGACGCGACGTTGTAGCGTGTCACGCGTATTCTATTTTACGCGAAACCGCTTAACTTATTCATATCATGTATATCTACGAAAATAACACACACTTGAAACTATGCTACTGTGTTTTCAAAAATTCAGAACGCTTGTTAGAAACATGATTTTCGGGCCTCTCAAAATGGTTAAAAACTGTTTTTTTTAGACTGCTGTAACTCCGGAAATATTACAAGAATTCGTTAAGTGCAAAGCGAGAGGTGTGCGTTGGTCTTTACTTCATACTATTCAAAAATAAAATGTTGTGGTCACCGCTTAAGTCCCGTAGGAAAAATACTACAAGGAAAGCCTTGCACGTCAGTTTGGCGCTGCGAATAGAGGCGATATGCTATCTCGTCAAGCCTAGGACACTGGCTCTTACCACTACGCTGTTCCCACGCGTCAAAGGTGGAAATCCAACACCGGCGAAGACGCCTCTTAATCCTGACGAGTCATCACCTGGTCACACGCTAGCCTATATGGATGACGCTGATGATAATTAAGTTTTCAGGAAAGTCTAACATTTAGGTAGTACAGTTATGCGTACAGATGGTAAAATAGAATTTTATTTTTGCGTTATCGGGGCTTAGGTGTGCTCAATTAAGGCCAACTCTTGCTCATATACAACTTGCCTCATAGCCTCTATGTGCAAGACTTCTTTGTCATTGGCAGAACGTCGTTGTGTAAAGACGTTTTTCATTTGGCCCTACCAATCAGAATAACGTTCCTGCAAACAACACACGTCCGTGATTTCCAGTAAAACGTTTAAGACACGCGATATTTAAATTCAGCCAATCACTGACCACGGAGTAGATCCGCAGACGTGCACACGAGGCACTGAAGCAAACTGGTGCAGAAATATTTTCCCCAAAAAAAAAAAAAAAAAAAAGGTCCCTACACATAACTCTCAGTTGCTTGTGGAAACATTTGACTGGCTGTGACAGGCACACTCCTCAGCCAGTAGCGTGTAAGAAGCCAGGAGCATATTCTCCTGTAACACGCCTTGGTATCCGCTACTCAACTGCCTCATCATGCACCAAGTGCATATTCGGAGCTAACACAGCTTGCTTAATTTTCAGCACAATTACGCTTCGCCACTGCTGACAGTGTATCTTGCTTGACATGATAAGTAGGGAAATGTTTGTATTTAAAAAAAAAAAATTGCTGAAAATAAAAAAAATTTGAAAAATTCAATAGTTTTTTTTTTAATACAAATAATTGTTATTATTTAATTTTATCAGCATGTCATTGTAGCCTGCAATGTCTTTATCCACTGTGATTTTTTGAGTTTGGTATATCTGTTGGTTTTAGTGTAGTCGTTAAAACGGAAACATGCAAAATATGACTAACAAGCCATTACGCGAAAACTATGAGAGATAAAAAAATTTCATAAGGGCCAAATTTAGTCACGTTTTGTGTCTAAAATAAGAAAACAAATATCTGGTACAAATAAAAAATAAAATAATGATGATGAAAATTGTGGTAGATCGCGCCCTTAAGATGGCGTGGTACATAATTCAACGCTAAAAGCATTAATCTATAACTGTAGGTTTCTTGAAGCCAATTTGCGAAAATTAAACAATAGCAATCCTAGACAATAGTTTTAGCCAACGTTTTAAACAAAATGATTTCCAGAGTAACGAACTTCTGAGGCACAATCTCTGACGCCGGAACCTCGTGCATTTAACTGCGGCTCAAGAGATCACGCGTAACGAATTAGTAATTTTGGAAAAAAATATTTACTCATCAAGTTGACAAATACCATTATCTAGGATTGTCATTGAGTACTTTGTCCATATTGGCTTCGAAAAAAGCGTAGAAATCAATTGATGTTTTCAGCGTTTATTTATCTACCACGCACTCTTAACTAATCGAAAACATCACTTGAAATGAACGGAATCGCGTATTGTCCTCCATGCATTCTGATAAGCTAACAACTAAACAACACGCTAAAAAAATTACTACTGATATATTAAAAATTAAAAGTGAAGTTTTGATGTTCTGTTTAAACTAAATGTAAAATACTGGGCAGAATATCCTTATTTATCATTCGGGAACCAGCTCCCAGATTTCTCGCCCACACACGAGGTAGTTTGTGAGAAACTTTTTAGGATTTTCATTTCCCCAGGCAACTACGTTCATCCGTTACTGGGTCAACAACAAACCGTAACAGTTTTTACGAGCTAATCTGTGCATGAACAAAAAAGTTTGGCTGCTTTAAAAGGCAGAAATTCACTGCCATTCCAGGAAATACGAGACTCGAGCCCACACAGAAAATATTGTTGCTCTCACATGTATTAGTTTTGTTATTTTAGATTAGTTTTTATGCACAGTTAATATACTTTTTCGTGGGGGTTTGACGCTTCTAGTAATTTTAAATCAGGAATGTATTTTATCTTGGGAAGTAGACATCTATAGAGCATTACATAAAATATTTTTAAAGAACAAACTTAATTTTAACTAACTTAAAATTTACTGTTACGTCAAACAGGTATTAACAAAATTACTTGTGACCTATTTAACCAGTTTATAAATTATATACAGGCCGAGTGTGAATTTACACGTCAAACGTAGAGAGGCGATTTCTAAAGCGAAATAAGATTGGTAGTATATTCAAAAATTTCGCCTAAAGTGCATATTAAAAAAGTCAGGAGCACATGAACAGATTTTTAGAATTGATTATAATTAAAGTATTAAAAATCGTTTGAGATATCCCAAAAACTAAATTGCTATTTGGGCATCCAAAAGACCTCTTGCCCAACTAAGTTAAAACAATGATAATTCCCCCCCCCCTTCCCCAAAATCCAATTTTAAAATATTAGGAAAGCTAGATCCCAGTTACGTGGGATTTCGTGATCATCACTTATGTTAGTTTTGTAATTGTACACGGAGGTGTACGTATGTATCAACATATCATGTCCATGGAGTAAAACATTCTCCAGCCAATACTTCTCCCAAAAACATCGACCCAGGTAATGGTTGGAGAGCGAGTGCCGTTATCCAACGCCGTTGCAGATGTGCAACACGTGTGTCACTTCTTTCACTCTCAGAACAGCTTTATTTGTAGTACAGTGCGGTGCATTTTACGTTTGAGCAAGTATCATAACTCCGTTGAGAAATAGTCAGATCATGTCGATCAAGTTGGCAGCACCACTCTCGAGTGTTAATGAGACACTCATTATTCATGAATGCAGGAACTCGCTAACAATGTATCTCGTGCGTGGCGCAGTGGAGGCGAACACACGGACAGCAAAACGCTTGTACAGTGAGCGATATCAGAACAAATGGCAACCTCTTTATGTTACATTCACTCAGTGCCGGCACCGCCAGTTAAGAGAGAATAGCAACGTGAATTTGAGAGCACTGTTTTCTGAATGCCTGCGACATGTCCGAAAGGTAGGGTTAAAAGAATAAGTGCTACGAATGGTGGAAAACTATTCCACCGTCTGTATATATACGCATAGTGTTTCGGACAACAAAGTCTGTTAGCGTGCCGTTGTCCAGTTATTGCACGAGCAGATGCTGCATGCATTCCGTTTACAGAGAGCTGGTCGAATTTCCCAGGTGAGTTTAGATTGCGAACATTTGCGAACATACTGCTTACTGACGAGGATTTCTTCCAAATGGATGACATTTTTAATAACAGCAACAGCCAAGTCTGGTCAGACGATAATCCATTATGTCACCAGCTCCATAGTCGCCAGCAGCGATTCGATGTCAATGTATGGGCCTGTATCATAGAGGACGTGTTAGAAAGGTCATAGTTATCTTGTGTTCTTGCAGGAAACATTTCAGGTGCCAACGCAAGGAAGACCGCATAAATACCTATGGCTACTGCATGACGGTACCCCAGCCCATCGTACACATATCTTCCGTACATAACTCAACAAAAGATTCACTGCACTAATGAATTGGCAACAATGGACCATTAGGCTGGCCTGCACGGTAACCTGTTAGACTTCTTAGTAGTTTAGAGTTCTTTAGTAGCCACCGCCGTGGGCGATTTGTTATTTTTTTTTTGGATCCTGTGTCGGGAATTCGGACACGTTATTTGTCTGTGCGGTTCACGAATCTTCTAGAATTTTCGTGTTGTTTTGATTATTCAGTATTTTTTAATTATGGTGTTCTAGATACTTGATTCTCGTTGTTGGCCGTTGGCGTATTAAACTGTTGGCCATTGAATTCTTAAGAAAAAAAATCTTATTGATATCTATGCGGAGCTTGGTGTACGACATCCTGATTGATACATATCTTGTCAGGCGGATCACCGCAGCAGCTGAAAAAAAAAAATTACATGCAGAGTATTCGGACGTATCCGGCAATTCACGTTGCGTCTTTGAGAAATCTGTGTGGAAAAAGAGTGGGGTATCAATTGCACCGAGTGTTTGTTTTATGTTCGTTTATAATAAAATGTAAGGTCACGCATTCCTGTATGTTTTACATTGACCCCGCTTAAATCTCCTCGAGTGTGTGATAGCGGTTCAGTGGAGAGATTTCTGCAGCTCTTCACAGCCATTGTTACGAGAGCCGAATGTGAGTGAATAATGTGAGAAAACCCTACCATCGAGGCCTCTGTGATAGCGGTGACAGACAGATTGCATTAAACTTTAGAGGCGTTGGGTAACGTCGGTCTAGTCAATCCACCAATAATTCTGTCGGTGTTTTGGGGGGAAAGGTTGGCCAGAGGTATTTCAAATAATGTGGCATTTCATGTTGATTGGAATTTACTCTTTCATAACTTCACACCCAGTCTCTAGGTACCTACTAACGTTTATTAATATTTGATAAAAAGCTTTTGCCTTTGCGAAAATTACGTTACGATCATAATTTATAAAATAAGATATTTTAGTTAATAAGAAGATCAATACTGTTGTTGATTGTGTGTTACTAAAATATTAACTTTACCTGTACATAGTTATTTCAAAACTGCATTAAGTTCCGCGTAATAAAGGCTCTTGGACACAAAAAATTGATTTGAAACACAATGTGACAGAAACATAATCTTTAAAGAGCATATTTAAGTACAGGTCCTGTCAATAGTTTGACCTAAATTTAGCAGTTTCAACATACGTGTGACGGGGTAAATCGGGCATTTCGCAAGGCGGAAGCACGCACTCTGGATAAGTAATGTTATGAAGTAAGTGTCTGCCGTAATCTAGCATGAGTAAACAAGCGGCTTCACATCAACTGAGGTCCACAATATAAACTAGTTGGGGTGGTCTTCGAACGAGTCTAGCTTTGGTGTTTAGTTATAAATGTAACTTTCATGGTATACGCCATTGCGAATGAATATTGTTGAGTCAAGGCGGAATAAAACAAACATAAAAGTAAGAAATAGATGTGACAAAATGCATACAACGTGTTGTATTATCTTGAGAGACGGCACAAAAACAAGAAAAATAAATCAGGCATGGGTAAAGTTGCCACAAAACTGGACAAGGGTACCTCAGACGAAGAGAGAATTGACTGTATGCAAACACAGACGACAAAACTATTAGAAAACAAGTGAAAATAGCTGGCTTCATTCGACAACAAAGTTGCAGTTAATGGTTATTCTGCAATATCCGAGCAAAGAGTGGATAATATATCCTTTCTAATAATCTCTGTACACTGCCAGTTAATATGAACGACCGCAATAAGTCAACAGGCCTAGTCAAACATAAGAGTCGAAGCAGTGTAATAAGCACAACACATGCCCATGCCACCAAGCAGTGAGCAGAGCTTCAGCAGATAGAATGTTGAAAGGAAACTACTCAACATAGTCGACTTTAGAATAGCACCGAAAGACTGTTAAACAAGTGAACACACACATACAGCCATTATAGGTTATCCACATATCTTACAGCTCACTTTTGGTGGCAAAAATTACTAAGGTATGTTTTTTTTTCTGTCCTTTGTAGGAATTAAATTCTTGGTGTAGGATATTTAAAATGGTACAGATGTGTACAAAGTGCGCTTAAAATTAATATTACCTCATAAAATAAAATTGTCACTGAATGTCTCAGAGGTGAGCTATCTGTGAGAAAACTGCAGGCCAGTATTGTGACTTTCGCATAACGGATACTATGAACTATGAGGCGTGATGCACGTGTTGTCTCGCCCTTAGCTTTTCTGCGTGCAAAGTAAATCATCACATTCGGCCATCTTGAAGAGGCTCACAAGACCACTCAAGACTTATAGTCTGCTGGAACCGTTGCCGTGACAGCGGATGAGGGAGGGTTTATATATCAAGTCTGTACATATTTCCCGAGAATCTCAGTGTAGTTGAAACATCGATGATATTTATAGAAAGGACGTGACATAAATATTCTCTTGCTTGTCTCGCAAAATAGTTTTCTACGAAAATACGAGGAAGCGGATATTGTAGGCTATTCTATCAATAACCATCGAAGCATTTGGCCGATCGTGATGGAGCAGTGGTAAAACACTCGCTTCGCCTTCGGGAGGACCCGGGTTCGATCACCGGCTCCGGCCATCTTGGTTTTGGTTTTTCCAGGGTTTTCCGATATCACTCCAGGCGAATGCTGCGATGGTTCCTTTAACAGGCTCTGGCCGATTCCTATCCCATTTTCCCCGTGTACCTCTACCAAGGTCTTGTGTTGTTCGAGGGCATGTAAAATTTCTAAATAAATAAAAATAATAAATTATGAAACGTTGTAAATATAACTAATAATGTGCAAAAAATCGAACCTGCGTCCATTCACAATACGAGTCCAGTGAGCTACCAGTGTTTCACCTCGCTCGGTTTACCTTGTATTGAGATCAAATCGAAACACAATTTGCAGTTCAATTCAGTGTAATTTCTCAGACTAATATTTCTACATCTATCATATCAGAGAATTGATGTTGCAACAATGAATGTATGAACATATTGAAAAACCTCTTTTAAAGCATTCTAATAGTTAGTTTTATTAATAAAGCGACTAGTTGCCAAGTGAATTCGAGAAGATTTATTCAACTGTTCAGTTTGGTATAGCGCGCTCGTCCATACACTTTGTAAATAAGGTCGGTATTCTCTCACAGATCAGAAGTATATTGTCAGGCCAAGAAAATGAACTTAGAGGAAACAACGAACTAGATGTTACAATTTAAAAACATATCTCCCATTACTATTTTTTTTTTTTTTTTTCAAAAATTTTCTGTTAAATTTGCAGTGTAAGACATCCGCATCCAAAATAAGTTTCATCTTCGAGTATAGCGATAACAGTTATTGTATGTAGAGTCCCTCAAGAGACTAACTAGAAATTTGTTCAGGTAAGTGTATTCGTATACTGTAAACTGGAAAAAAAAATTCTTATGCTTGTGGTCGCAAACTGTACTTTCTGTATTTATTTCATAGTTGTTTGTTTACACCATGGATAATGGAAATAATGAAAGCAATATATACTGATACCAGTAGCAATGAATTAATCATCTACAATTTACTAATTAGAATCGGACTTGCAATTGCCTCTGTCGGGTCAAAAAATTAGGACGAGTCCGTTAAACACTACCGAACCCAAAACGCCAAGACAAGCCGCTGGAGAGAAAGTTGCTACTTCGGCGTGGCCCGTACTCGCATCTTCTGACCCACTTTCACAAACCTATTCAGTCGGGGCTCGAGATATTGTTAAAACAATGCCCGGCCCGCTTGACACACCCTTGGCTGCTATCGCGGGTATGTTACAGCTGAAACACGATGACTAGGAAACATTTCACTTTGTGGCCTTTACTCTGTGCATATATCGATGAAGGTGTTTGCAGGCTTTCGCGGCCATTGTTGATATTAATATCTTGACTTTCGTAGCTGAGCCGCGTCTTAGTGGTAGATGATACCGACGTTTCGCCTCGCATTACAGCAGGCATCTTCAGGGCTGAGTTATCAACTGAGGTCCAGAGGAAAGACCAACTCAGTTTATATATCAAGGGCTCATTTGAAAAAGGGAACAACTCAAATATCAATGTTATGTGAAAAATGTCTTTGAAATTTTGTATTTCGTGGGGAAATGTACTGATTTGATGTTTTTCAAGTGAAAAAACACAGGTAAAACTTTAACGTGGTTGAAAAGTTTAGTCTTGCCTTTGAAGATATCACAATTAAAATAAATAAAACTGAATTGTAGATCTTAACTGTTAATCAGAATTAAGTACTATAGAATTAATACAAGTTAATTACCTGTTATTCGTCTTTTAAACTAGGTAGAGTGCATTTTTGTTAATATACCGAATATCACCTACGAGTCGTTGGGTAGATTTACGATCCTTAGTCTTTTTTTGATAAAATGCAAAATACTTTAATTTAGTTCGG
This sequence comes from Medauroidea extradentata, assembly GCA_003012365.1. Lineage (NCBI taxonomy): Eukaryota > Metazoa > Arthropoda > Insecta > Phasmatodea > Phasmatidae > Medauroidea > Medauroidea extradentata. The sequence goes on from PNEQ01113687.1 coordinate 18,027, forward strand.
TCAAATTTCATTAATATTTTTGAACTACGTGTCACTGCGTACTGATGTAAGGCCACCCTACCGATTACTGAAATAGAATTAAACCTTCTAAACGTCTTAAAAGATAAACCCAAATTGCGTTTCGCCACTAATCGGGAAGTCACATGACAAAGCCGACATTTTCTTTGGGCAGACGCTATTGAAACAAAGCAGAAAGAAGAATGTCAATACACGCAAAAAAAATACAGCGTAAATGCACCTGACGACTCATACGTGATACATCAGGTATATTTTGGTATACCTTAGTTAACAAAGGAGTGCTTTGCGTTGTTCCGATTTTTAACTGTACCATCGATAGATGCATACCAGGATAGAATTACCAACAAAACTGTATAACAGCATATTTTCGTTTGTTTCTAGGTTCGTACAACTGAAAACTCTGACCAAGACGAAACATTATACAAACACAAGCTACTATCAACTCTCTATTTTACGACATGTAAATGACATCGTTGAACATTAGTTTGCTTATGAATTATGATAAATTTTCATTAAAGACGTGTTCAATATTTATCTGTCACAACAACAACGACAACACTGATTTAAATGTAAAATAGTCCAGGAAAATAAAAATAAAATTTTAAATTTTAAAGTCTACATATTTGACTCCTTAACGTGTATCTATTTTTTTTATGAAGCCAATCACTAACATAATTAATTTGATGAAACGCTATTTAAACAAATATTTTCTCACGTAAATTTAGGGAGTAAATTTAAAATCAGTGTGTACTGTAAATTCAATGTTCCTATATCGACATTCGCTAAACTTTAAGACGAAAGTGACATCGTAAAACAAATTGCTCTGAACAAATCAGCGAATGTAAAAATGTGCAATACCTTCAGATCGATGAATCCCTAGGTGAGTCTAGAGGATAGGCGGGCTAACCTGAAAGTATCTCTGGAGCTGTTATGGGCGATGCCAACTCCAGATCTGCCGTATGAACAAAGAAAAAGAAACACATGTTAAAATATATTCGTCGGGACTCTTGTCACATATAATTACATCACTTTCGGACAAAACATTTTCCTGCATTGAGAGGAAGATAATATTGCTACAGGCGTATAAACTTCGTAAAACGGATGAGATTATATGTTTTCAGATGTTACTTACACTTATAGTTTTCAGGGTACGTATAAACATATCTAAAATATCCTGCAATAATGTGGGCTGCACCCAGATGAACAAAAACGTCACTGGAAGCAAGTTATGTAGGTTAGAAAATATTGAGCATGAGTGTATTTAATTCGACGCGTATAACCCTTATTCTAGCTCCCATCAGGACACGGAGATAGACTACGAGAGGTATTGATGTTCCCTCGTTAGCTTTCCTATCTTAGCTTCCATTCATTGTGAGCACTAAAGACTTAAGCATTTTTTTTTTTACCGGTAGACCTCGCGTATAAGGGGAGGCCAAACGAACGCCCTCTTCTAAATTCTCTTCATGATCCGATCCTCGCCTTAAAAGGCAGCGAATAATCAAAGAACAACCTCGTGAAATATAGTACCAAAGTCTAATGGTAATTTATTGGTTTGTGGATGTACGCCATTGCTCATGTTTTTGCTGATCAAACCTGTGTTGAATGACGAATAACGAAAAACGAACAAGATATATATATATATATATATATATATATATATATATATATATATATATATATATAACACAAAAATAGAATATAAGCATTCCCAAACGAGTTGTCAGTTTTTTTGTACTATAGACATTGTCTATAGTATAAAAAAACTGTCAAATCCTTTGGGATTGCTTATATTCTATTTTGTGTGTGTTATATATATATTTTTTTTTCTTGTTCGTTTTTCGTTATTCATCATTCAACACAGGTTTGATCAGCAAAAACACGAGCAATGGCGTACGTCCACAAACCAATAAATTATCATTGTAAACTCCCATTGCAACAAACATTTAAAAATCTCACCAAAGTCTAAATCAAGTATGTTATTCGGCTGTTGTGTTTCCAGCCAATCTCAGGTAATTTTAATTTTTTTATTTTTTTTTTTTTGTGCAAAGTAAAGTCTGCACGAATAGTTTGAAATTATAATAAGTATGGTAATGCAACAGAACCCGTTTTGTTAGATTTATGGTTTCGCGTGCATTAACGCACGCACACACACTACATTTGTGTGTAATTGGAGCCATATTTACGTACGGTATTTTCATTAGCCACAATATTGAAATAAATATTTGTACAGGAAGCAATAAATGGATGATATGCAATTCCGAATAATATATGGCGACATGCAAAAGTCACTTTTACGTGAACTTTGTAAAAAGAAATACTTTACTCTATCTCCAACGATCGTATTTAAAATTACTATCAGACATTTAATAAGAGAGTTAAAATAAAAAGTGAATTTATGATTTCATCCGCTCCGGGGGTGTAACCTAGTTGGATAAACACGACACAATATTTATTATGAAATATATGAAATATTTATGGACAGGAAACATGTACTCTGATGGTTCAGTTTGATTTTTTTTTTTCAGAGTAAGGTAAACTCTTCTAACAATACATGTCCACTTGTTTTATGTATTTACTTATTTTACTTATTTACTTATTTATTTATTTATACACTACAAGATTCAGCTCTAGGCCGGTTTACAACTTGAAGTGTTTAACCTTATACATAAATACACATTAATACAACAAGAAGTTCATTTAAAAAAGAATTAGTGATAAAATTAAAGAATTGTGAAAAAAAATGTTACAGTTACATAACAATTTGGAGAAAAAGTGCCAATACTATCACTTGCACTATAATAATTCTAATTTCAACATAACAAGTTTGTGTACTATAATCTAACGAAAAGTTCAACTAACAAATAACCAATTTATCTTTGTTCTAATTATTTCTATAATGAAACTATTTGCTGTTCTGTTCCGCCAACAACTTTGCATAGCAATTTTTCTTAAAAAATTTTACAGATTTCGTCTTCTTAAGAGACTCTGGCAGCTCATTTCAGTAGTGACTCGCGAGATAGTCGAAGGAGTTTTTGAAGACAGTTTTTGCATGCCTAGGAATTTGGACATTATTTTTGTTCCGTGTGCTGTAGGTACGTATTGTGGATCGGATGACGAGCCTGGTGTGCAAATAACTTGGGCTTTGGTAAATAATTATCCTTTTAAGTTGTGTAATGATGTGCAATTTACTTCTGTTATGCATTGTCAGCCATTTGGTAGTTTTTAATGCATTGCTAATGTGATCCCGTTTTTTGAGATTAAATATATATCGCAAACAGTGATACTGCAGTTTTTGGATTCTATTCTTTTGAAACTGGTCGATGTTAACACGTAAGCCTGCGCAATAATTAAATGGGGCAAGTACTAATAAGTCGCATAACTTAATCTTTACCTGTTCCGTTAACATTCGTTTGTATTTATGTAAGTGCTTTAGCCGAAAGTAACCGGTTTGTAAACAATTTGACGTCTGTTTGGTCCATGATAAATTTTCATCGTACGTAATTCCAAGGTT
>PNEQ01113688.1:0-21555 GCA_003012365.1 Medauroidea extradentata
ATATATATATATATATATATATATATATATATATATATATATATATATATATATATATATATATACATATACATACATGTATATACTGTACTCTGTTCAATTTAATATACGTTAATTTTAATTTATACTCTTGTAAAGTAAGTAAATTAATGTATTGTATTTTTTTTGCATCATGACTTGTCAAAGTATTTTTTTTTGTATTTCTTAACAAAAATTAACTATCGCATTTAGATAAGATGGTATATTTAATTAGATCCGTAATGTCCGTCTTAGAATTATTTTAGAGTGTAAAAATAATTGTCATATTATGTTCATATTCACCATTTCCGTGGGTAAAAAGTAAACAAATTCTAATTAAATTACATGAAAGTAAGTATTAATGGCTTCTGACTCTTCTTTCACTGAGAGTTAGATGAAATCTCCTTCATTTTAAGAAATTCTTTAAAAATCGTACAATTTTTAATGTGATATATCATTAGACCAATGTAATTAGCATTAGGATATAAAACATTTCGATGCGGTAAATATTTAATTTGTGTGACATCTAGCAACCTTAGCACTGGCCATTACTAACACCTTTACCATTTCTTGAAGTTCTGCTACCACGGATTTAGTACTGTCATGGGGTACTTAGATTCTAACAAAAAATATTCTTGTCCGTCTGGAAACATTGCTTACAAGATAATGTTTTATGCTTTCTGCACTTTTACAAAAATTACAAACATTTTCATAGCAATACTTACACTACATATAATTACTGGAAGCTTGACAAGAAATTGTCAGAAATATACATAGTCAGCAATAATTTTGTATGTTTATAAACAATCATTGCGTGTACAAAGACTTTTTGTATATTTACAAACATTGTTGCATATTTGAGGCCAATATTGTGCAATTTTTTTGAAAAATGGCTTGTAGGGACACTAACAATTTCTTGGCAACCATTTATTACCAAGAAAACATTTTGTAAAAGTACAAATGATTTTGTAAAATTTCTCGTGCAACCAAAGACGATTCTATTCACATAGAACACTCTGCGCATCGACATTAATTAAAGTCGCTAACCAATGTGTATTTGGAATAATAAATAAATGTTTTGTCATAAGTTTAATAACTTTATTCATGTACAAGTACAAACATAATTTACAGTAAAGTAGAGTCCGTTTTCTCATTGGATGTTGTAACTCGGGACCAGAATCATCTGTCTAACCACACAACGCTTCACGAAGCAGCACAACTGTTTACCGATTGGCCCAGAGCTCTAGGGGGTGTGTCAGATGTGCGAAGATCCAATGGCTGAACAGAGCACATAATATACGTTAATAATGATGCCTGCACTTTCCCTGAATCATGGCGGGAAATTGGGGAGTTTCTACCAACAGAATTTCCGAAAACTAACCTGCGTGGTGTAGACGAAATTCTTAAGAATCAACAGGTCAGGTAATGCATTCCTTTCAGACCACGTCAGTATGGATTTCGGCTGTCGGCACAGGTTAATAAAACCGACCCTCTGGAGAAGTAAAATTCTTAGTAGAGTATCTCACCTATCATTAGAACTAACCTCACCCGAGATTCTAAGACAAAGTTTTCTAAATTTTTCTACTGCAGATGTTCGTAAAACTTTACATATGCTTTTACATCGAAAGAATAAAATTGCAGGAAATGTTTGCTGCCATATTAATTTGTGGTAAGCGTTGTTTTTAGAGGTGACAGCGAAATGTTTTTGTTGTGAGGAGAAATATATTTGACACGGTAATAATACCATACTGTTCTATTATAGATATACGCCACTGAAATATTAAGTCGTCCCAGACATCTTATAACGAGATTAAGAAAAAACACAAATAAAAAACTAAAAAAGTTATAATAATAAGAAGAAAACAAGCCTAGTTGGGCTGTGTGTAATCAACACACCCATAAACCAAAACAGAACCTGAAAGATCAAATAAGGAATTAGTCCACAACAAATAGATGAAAATAAAATAAACATAAAAATAAAAGTCGGAATACAAAACAAAATAGTCTCTACAACTCAGGACATCACAATTAAGACAGCACAGACAGTACTAGGACGAAGACAATGTTGGACACAAGACAGGATAACAACGACGACATCACAGACAACACACTAGACGACACAACGATGAAGACACAAAAGAGCACAGTAGATTTCCAAAGACCGACCTTCAAGACGTTTTAGGGGCTGACATCTGCTCCCATCTTCAGTGTAACCAAACATCCATGACACCATGACAATCCAAAGAGATAATTAGTACGGTAAAAACTAAGTTTTTTCGTTTCTGTTACACATGTTTGCTATGTGTCCATGCCCTGTAGGATGTGGACTAACTCCGAGAAGCATAATCCTACACCTGTGGTACCTCGCTTGGAGGAACTTCCGACTAATTCGGGAGAGATAACAGCTTAGCTCAGAAACTTCGGGCCAATGCTGGATCTATTGCACGTAGATACGACGTAGCAACGGAAAGTGTTAATGGTGCGGCTCAAGTAGCCTCTCTTTTAAGAGCACGGTATACAGCAGTTTTCATCACCAGGTTTTTATTTTTCATTTGTACCTGATATTTTTTTCTTATTTTAGACACAAAATGTGACTAAATTTGGCTTTTATGAAAATTTTTTTATCTCTCATAGTTTTCACATGTTTCTGTTTTAAGGACTAGCCTACACTTAAACCAACTGACATGCCAAACTGAAAAAATTCGCAGTGGATAAAGACGTCGTAGGCTACAATGTCACGTAAATAAAAACAAAGAATTAAATTTTTTGGTATTTAAATAAAAATGTTGGAACTTTGAAAATAAATTTCAAAAATTCAATTATTTCTTTAAAAAATACAAACGTATTTTATTTTGTGGTTAATTATAGCTGAAATTGTTGCATACAACATTGTTATTCACTGTGAATTTTTTTTTTTCGGTTTGGTAAGTAAGTTTGTTTTAGTGTCGTCCTTAAAACTGAAACTTGCACATTTTGGCTATAACGAGCTACTACGCAAAAACTATGCGAAATAAAAAAAATTTGCAGGAGGAGGATTGGTTAAATTTTGTGTCTAAAACAAAAAAAACCGGTACAAATGTAAAAATAAAAACATGGTGAAGACAATAGCTGTAGCCGGGCCCTTAAGGCGGCCGCCTGCCTGCCTTTTAAACTGCGTTGCAGCGTGCTAGCAGAACTACTTTTTAGGATATTATAAGAAACTTCTAAATGTGTTTTAATGTGTAGGTTTACGGAACGAACACACACTTCAAACAACAGCGGATTTGTAGTTTCAAAACATCACGTTTATTAGAAAGATAATTTCGGAACAGCTGAAAATGGATATAAACGTCTTTTCCAATGTATTCTGTTTAAACAACCACTAACGAGATTTGTGTAAATCTAAGAAAGAAAAGTGTACTGGACTTTGTTTAAAACTTTCCACCAATAGAAAGATGGGGTCACTGCTGAGAGTGTCAGTAAGGCTAGTGTTCTACGATGTCACTGCATGCTGTTTCATTGTCTTATGCTAAAGGTGATACCACGCCAGATGAGCTGGTCAACATCACCCTTACCGCCGTGCCTTACACAAACACACGGCCACCAGGCGGGCGCCTTAAGAAGCGTCCCTACATAGCAGAGATCTTAGCAAGCGGTCGACGGACGGACACTTGGAGTGACAGCTGTGCGTATTTTCTCATCTGAGAAGACACATTGTGGAGGTACACTTTGACTCGAGGGGCTTATCTCTTGAGTGTATGAAAGAAAAAGAGACAGAAATGCGAAAAACACGCTTCGCTTTTAGTCGGGTTTCTCACAAAAACAAATAAGTTAGGTACGAAAGCGTTTTAATATTGGTGTTTTTAAAGAATGTTGCAGCTAAGTTACTATAAGTAAATTTTGTTTAACAGTATTGTAAGCAAATATTTTAATTTTATACTAACTTAGTTCGCTGTATTCTGCTTGTATTCCAGTAACAAATCCTCTACTATAGTAACAAATACTATACTTTTGTCTTTGCTTCAAAAATTTCATCGTCGGAGATTCGTTATTCTTTGAGAAATTAAAATAAATAAAGCATATTTAAATGGTGCTAATTTATAAACTATGGAGGTTCTTTAAAATAATTTAAGAATTGAAAACAGGAAAATAAAATTAAACTGCACATGCACAGAGGAAAAGGTATGTTACACCATACGTAAGTTTGTATATGACGAATCAAAAATATATTTTATCCAACAAGATTTTTGCTGGCTGAACAATCTGTGAAAAGCGTAATAAATTGGTTTTGTTGGTCTAACAATATTCATTTTTAACGGGATTAAACCCTCCTGTTGAGGTAAAAAATTCAGCCAGGCAACCATATATTTGGTTGATTCAATGTTTACACGTATGTTTCGCTATATACGAACATATGTACGGTTTAGCGAGTGAGTGAGAGATTTTGGTCAGCGCTTAACAGCGAGGTCTTCTAGCGCTGTATAAGGTTGAGATTTTTAATTGTTTGTTGCAATCGGGGTTTACAATTAGAATTTTTTGGTTTGTAGACATACGCTATTCTTCGTGTTTTGCTGATCAAACTTGTGTTAAATGACAAAAATAAAAAGTAGCAAAAAAACAGACATATAATACACAAAGAAACAGAAAAAAAGCAATCCCAGAGGAAATCTGCAAGTTTTTTCTTATTATTAGTGTGTATTTAAGTGATTGTTTGTCATTCAACACAAGTTTGGTCAGCAAAACGTGAACAATGGCGTATGTCCACAAACTAATAAATTCTAATATATACGGTTGTCTCAACCATACCTTTTTCTCTGGGTGTTGCCTAGTACAGTGGCCACCGACTATGATTACCTGCATGAAGTTATGTGTCCTGTCATAAAACAAGTAACTGCAACTGCATTTGTGAGGAGTTCGTGAGGATTTTATAGGTTTATGCACATTTTCAGAACGTCTGCTACAGAACGAGTGTTTATGACATATCATATTCAATAAGAGAAAGAATAAAAACGAAAGATTTGCTTCAGATTTTGCGGTTCTCATATTACTAATTCGACTTACAATGCAACTAAATTCTTATTTTTTCTCACAACATGAGAAGTTACATACTTTACAGTCTTCACTGAAAAAAAAAAAAAAACTTCAAATTTGACTCCATATGTCTCAATTCATCATCAGTATCCAGCTTCTCAATTACAATGAAATATAAACACATTAAAATTAATAATTTCACCGAGCGAGGTGACGTAACGGTAATAAGCTGGAATCGCATTCGGAAGGACTCGGATTCGATGCCCGCTTCCGGCCATCCTGATTTAGGTTTTCTATGGTTTCTCGAACTCGCTCCAGGCGAATGCTGGGATGATTGCTTAACAAAAGGCCATGGCCGACTCCTCTCCCAGCTCCTGTCATTGTACCAAGTTGTCACCGTCTATAATGACCTTGGTGTCGACGAGACGTAAAGCCCGCTTACCTAACCTTCAATACTTACATTTATCAATCTGCCGTAAAACGTGTTCGAAAGAGCTTATTTAAAAAAAAATAAAATAAAATACATACTATGCTAATTTAAAAAAGTGTGTTGATGAAGTGAATGTGAACTATATCAAAACTTGAAACATACCACGCACCGATCCTTGTAAGCTAGCCTATTAAAGTGCTGATAAAGAGTTTTATCCAACTCTGCCAAACCAGCGAATACCACATTAGACCTTAACTACTGCCGCAAGGAACATGCCAAATTTTCTGTAACTTTTTACGCATGCAAGAATAGAACCCCCATTATTGCAATGGGTACACCATATATAGGAGTTATTATGCATTTCGAAAGATTTTTCTGCAACGTCATAATTATTACATTTTATAATATAAAAAAAGTATCTTAGGCCTATATTGATGAAGTTGTAACGCCGTTTAGTTTTTCGTTGGTGGAGTAAGAAAGATATGCTTGTCATTTTTAACTACGATTAAAATTTTAAAAAATGCTGACACAAAATATTTGCATCTTTCATCCGTCCGTAAAAAAAGCATTGTTTTAATTGCTATAATAAATGTTTTACATGTACTGCACTCACACCGAAAGCGCGATAAATTATATATACCACTAATCTAACAGCTTGCTTACACGACAGTAAAGATAATTTTTTTACATGATGTTAAACATTACAAATTTTTTGCATGTTTCTTGCGGAAAAAACTGTTGATGTTTTCTGACAGGATTTTTCGGAATTTTCCGTATTATCAAAATGACAAGCGCACTGTACTTCACCATTGCAAAATTCTATAACTTCGCCGATATGAGACTCCAATTTTCAAAACGCAAAATGTGGTAATTTTGTTATTACAATAACATCTTTCAAAATTCATGACGGTTTCACTACACATAGCGTTCTCATTGAAACTGTGAGAATTATTTTCTCACGAGTGTAAGAAGTTACAAAAAAAATTACAAAATATATTGCGGCAAAACTTTCGGGCATATTTGCGGTATCACGATTTTACGTAATAAATGTACAATTAAAAAAAATTTTCCCGAATATTTCTGACTCCGCCCATTTCGTGTTAATGTGTTTTGACGCGTCCTATTTTAATACGCAAGTGACGTCTACATTTACATCGTTGTTTCAATTTATCTCGAGAGGATCTTGATGGGGAAGGAGACATTTATCTAAAACATCCATCGGCAAAATAGTAGCAACGCTGCTTGACTTTCAAAGCATCCTTAGGCCTATAGACTTTCCCGCCAACTAGCACTGCGGAAAAATTTACATATTTCATTTCCGAAACATGCACACGATGTCATTAATGGCATGGTCTTTCATTACGGCATATTCGTTGTTGATATGATTTTTATCAAGATATCGTGCAATGAGTTTTATTGTTCATCGCGTGGCGTGCAAATATAGAGCGACATCTTTCTCGACACTCCTGCATGGCCTGAACATCGTTAGGAAACTGTGGAAATAATTTACGTAATTAAAATAGTCTCTAGTCGACGTAATTTGTAGGTTATAAGACAAAGACTTATTTGAGAACTTCTTTTTTTATTTTCAGGGGTGGAAAATATTTCCCTCCTATATTAATATTGTTTATATAAACTTTTTATAATCACAATTTTGTTTAAGAAGTTTAATCTGTTCGAAATTTCCAGAAGGAGGTTTCACCTCCTCTGAGTAAATACCATAACAAATAAAGCCATTATATATTTTCTGAAAAAATAAAGGAATCAATTAATCTTTAATTAAATTTCCTAAATTCAAACTGAAAAATTGAGCCGAAGTATCTCCAAGTCAATTTCCTAACGAAAAAATAGAGTTTCTTAAAATAGTTCGTTGTCCTAGAACCTACAAATTGTGTCTTCTGCCCCTCAGTTTACTGGGGTTCAAGCCTACACTGTGAAGGAAGAGTATTGTTTCAGTTACCATTCATCAGTTAAAATAGAGACGACAGTCATGTTTCGTTGTCTGTAGTGTACTATACCTACAATAATCTGTTATGTAGAAGTAACAACGTGTTCTGTATAACAAAGATGCTGTTTGCTCCTTGCAAAGATCAGATGGTTACTTCTACATAATAGATTGTTTTAGGAACAATCCAGATAGTACCATCATCCAAACTGGACTATTGCCCTTATTTCGCGAGCAGTATGGTGCGTACAACAATACTTTTCTTTAAGTGCATTGCAGTCCTGAGGTTACAGTCAGTTTTATGGAATATTATATGCCATTTTCAACGTATGTTAACTGTTGTAATGATGTGTGTCAAGATATGTGTATTTAAAGTACACACCTCTTATGTCTGATATTAATTTGTAATGGTTTTCTAATACTATTAATATGTATCAAGACGTTTTCAAATTAAAACGATTTATCATTCTTCGCTGAAGACTTTAGCTATAGATTGTCAAAAATAAGTGTCAATGTATGTCTACAAAATAAATTATATTTCGTACATATGTAACAATTATTTTAAAAATTAAATTTTTCGGAGAACTCTTCGGATGAGACAAAAATAGAACCTTGTTCACTGGTAATTTACCATTCCTTTAAAGAAACATGTGAAGAATCGTCTTTACTTACTTAACTACGTAGTCCTACAATTTATTGTAATAGACGACATAAGAAAAATAATGATAGTCGACTGGCATAAAAACTGCGAGAAATAGTTTTTAATCCGAAGGCTTTGTACCTAACTGAGTACTAATTGCATAAATGGAAAATTACGTGTTTTCTATAAGACAGTATGCAACAACATTAAAGATATCATTGGTCAAGTGCTTTTGCCAAGTGTTTGAACAAAAATAAAATTTTCTCTATTGACAAATGTCTGGAGAATAATTTCAAACGCTGAAATATCGTACATTTGTTTTTGATGCAAGAGAATAAACTAAAAGAATGTGCCACGCTGGCAAAATATTTCCTCATGATGTCGGCAAAAGCTATTAGTCTAATGTTTTAGTAGTTTTTTATAAATTATTTCCCAAAACTTGGATACTTGAATTGACGTTTTCATCGTTATTTGTCCATAAAAGCCTTTCGAGTTTGTTGAAGCTTATATACATAATTATATATTTTTCATATAACTCGATCACAGTTAGGTTTTTATGGTATATCGCACAGCAGTCTGACAAATGAGTAAACAAGCTATAAGTTTAAAAATTATCATAATAACATTAAAACAATTTAAACGTTTAATTCAACTGATTACTTTAATTCAATTGACATTGATAACGTTTCACAAAACAGTAAAATATAAGAATTATAAATAATTTGACGTAGGTATTCTCAGTACATGAATTTGACAGCCTTTGCCGATCACGTTTAATGAAAAAGTTTAAACATAAAATATTCCATAAATAATTTTCTTTATCCTCCAAATGTGTATTTCAGTATTATCTTGGTTCTGTAAACATGAACCAATGAATTCAATATGTGAAGTGCTACTTAAGATATTGCGTCACTTCTTTTGTTAATTATATTCATTTTCGTTTAATAAATTATGGATGTGGCAAAAAGCCAGCTATGTCTCTTTATAGAAGCAGTACTTTATACTACTAGGTGCGTAATATTAGATGAAATGGGCACTGGGAGTTATTTAGGCTTTATAATTTGGTGAGAGATAGAATTTTAACTTAACATTTTAATTAGCTTAATTATTTCATAGCTACGCTTTAATTTTCCGAATACAACGTAAGTAATGAAAGGTAAAGTAATTAGTTACATCTCTATTGTAATATTTCCAATTCATTCTTGCCAAATTTTTAATCGGGAAGGAATTAAGAAATCTTCATCATAATAAGTGACACTGGCCCTAAAGAAGAAGTAAATGGTTTATTTGTTAATTGAAACTTGTGCATAGGCTACTTGTCCATGTCATTATACGGAAAGCAGTGACTTGTGACAACGGAACACAACGAGAAAAAAATTAAAATACGTGATACAACTGTGAACTACGAACACTTTGCCTGGTTCGCTGAGCTGAGAAAAATTACTGTTGGACAATAAGCATGGATCTACTCAACACAGATTCGTTTGTACCCAAACATTCTATACATACATGCAGTGATGGCGGAGAGGAGGGACAAGGAACACTGCCCCCCTCCTATAACAGAGGGGAGGGGCAGTTTAATCATTTGTACCCATCCTAAGTTTTAATATTTAAAAACATTACAAATTCTGCCAGCTGTGTATTCAATATTTAGACTCGAAAACCACTTAAATAGCACAAATTTGAACAATAAAATCTCAATTTTCCGGATCCCCCCCTTTAATAAGTCGTTATAGGATAAATCTCGGAAATAAATTTCTGTCAACGATCCTGTTCCACCCCAACCCCCCCCCCCCCTATTTTTTACGAGAATACCTTCCGCCGCCACTGCATACATGTAGAGTAAAATTAGAATTTATTTATTCATTTGAAGTATTATAAATACATAAAATTTGTGTTAAAATTTTGCTTGTTATGGTATTATAAAAACGTGTTTTAAATTTTCCTTCCAATTACTACTTATAGAACCACTGCACTGGCCTCACCAATATACGTGGAACAAATTATTCTTTATTTTTAGAATGCGTACTTTTCCTCTCATATAAAATAAGTCGTACATTGTCGCGAAGGTGTTTTATCAACTTCAAATTACATCGTAGTAGTTCGCCAAGTACCATTACCTTATAAGGTCGTTGTGAGACATTGTAAAGTAGTTCTAGACATTAGCTAAGGCGCTGTGTGGCAGAACGATGTGAACTGCGTTATGTAATTTTTATCTCCACCTGTTCCAGCAATCGGCATCTCACACACTTTTCAACTGAAGTGTAACGAAGACATGAAATTTGCATCCGCTGTTCAGAGAGCTGAGGAGCACGACATGGCGTCTACATTCATAGCACACACGCCGCCTGGAAATTACTTGGCCAATTTTCTGTTCAAAGCAACCGACTGCTTTTCTTCAAACCATCCTAAATGACCAAGTACTCGTCTGGGGAGGGGAAAAAATTATGGTTGGCAGAGTGGTTCCGAGAAGGAAAATTACCCGACGAGGAAATTTCTGTGGTGGTATAAAAAAAGTCTCTTGTTTCAGGCAGCATCCATATTTGAGCAGTTTCCTCGCTGAATAAAACGTCAAGTGTAATCGAGGATAAATGTACGTTCATCATTTCTTTAAAAGCGGAAATTGAAGGCTCTGCGGTCCTTGAAAGGATGAAATGTACGACCTCCCTTAACGTATGTGGTTAAAATTTTACAACGAGGACATCACGATAATTTACAAAAAAAAAAGTGAAATTATGAAGGTTAGTGTCTTAAAAGACAATTATTCACTACCCTTTAGATGGTACCTACATTTTATTTATGTGAATGACATCATTTTATGTGTAATTTAAAAGTAACACATTATTTTTACAAAAAAATATTAATTGTCCAAACATGACAGTTTTGAAAGCAAACACCATCCTAGTGTGACAAATTCCGTTAGCAAAACCTCCTGCGTTTGGAATGAACGATACAAATATACGGATTCACGAATTGTTAACCACAAACTCATCGTACAAGCAAAATGCTTGCTCAAAAAATTAATTTGGAAAACACAATTTGTATGACTTCTCTGCGTTAATTCTTTTTTACGTTGCCCTGCGGATTTATGACAATTTCCAACATATTTTAGCGCTAAGAGGATTAATCACGTGCCATATGAACGGAGTTGTAGCGCAAAATTTGTTCGCAAAAGTTTATCCACAAAAAAAAAACACACATTCATTTTTTTAATCTTTTAGAAAAAGAGAAATCATATTGAACTTTATACAACCGTACTCCGAGGTTACTTTGTGACAGCTGAGGGTAACGTTGAGACTCTCCAAATGTTTATTTTCTGCCGTTTAGTGAAGGAATAACTAGAGCTTGTATGGATGTATAAAATGGATTGATTTATACTCACTTACAGATGTCCTTATTTCTTACTCAAAAGGCCTAAAAAATAACATTTTGAGTGTTACAAAGTTCCCCCTGCCCACTGTTAGAAAACATTTCCGTGAAATTACGGAAAAGTACTGGCAAAAAATTATCCAGAAATCTTTGTAAAATAACGGACACTCAGTTTTTCTTGATAACGGAACCCTCCGCAAAACAACGGACAATCCGTTTTCCTAAACAAAAATTAAATTTCTTTAATCTACTAGCACTCCATTTTCCACAAATACAATCTTTTATTCATTATATACTATCGAAGTTGTTGGGGATCGAACCCACGACCTTGTAATTGCCAGGCATAAGCTCTAACCGTTTAACCACAGTGACAATTTATAAGTACATGAGTTCAATGCAGTGATAAGATATCAACTTTATAGGAGACAATTTTTGTATTTGTACCAATTTTTTAAAAAAGAAACACAGTAAAATACGCTTTAAAATTGTAGAAACATATTTCCATGAATTTATGAATAGTTACAGTCAAACCTCCGTAAACTGGCAATACGGACAAATTTCCGTAAACAAAATATTACGGAAGCCACTTCCGTAAAATTACAGTACTTTTCTGTAAATATTTCCGTGAATTTCCGGAAATTTTTAACAGTGCTGTTACAAAGCAGCCCCGATTTAATGACAATAATTGGACGACGTTATGAGAAAAGGAACCAACTCTCAAAGTAATATATTTTTGATACGGTCGTACCAAGTAGGCCCACCGTGCTGTAAGTTGATACTTTTAGAAACAAACTGTTGAAAAAAATTACTAGAAATACTTAAGTTATTAAAAATACAAATATGTAAGCAAATGAAAAAGCTATTCGGTGAGATATATAAATAAATACATTTTTTTTATTGTTACGCGTCCGCGAGTATGAAAGTTATTCGTAATAATTATTTCAAGAGTGAGTTAAACACGTCTGTTATACGATAGTTGGAGGATGGTTAGGTTGGCATTGATGTAGTAGAAATAGTTCTTCTGTATATTATGAACAGCGACTAAAATAATGAAAATCGTGTAATGGAATGTCTACGTAATGTGTTCATTTTGAAGAAATGAAATAACATGTGTACTATTTACATCTAGCATATATTACAATATTTTATAAGTGACGTAGTTAGTACCGGCGGAAGAACAATGTACGTCGGCTTGCAGTACAGCCGTCAACCTGGCTATGTTATTGTTGACGTTTGGAGGAAGGATACATAGTTGGAGTGAAAACAGATCCAAGTTAGAAGCGGGGCTTCTAGAAAGTAACAAGTTATCGTACGGCGGGTATAGGAGAAGAAGGCCTACAGTATGTCTTAGAAAAAGAAAAACCATTAAATCATAATATTCGAAGGAGAAAAAGAGCTCAACAGAACTGTTTATACAAGTTTTAGATAGCCTACATACAGTAAATTTTGATTTTGAATATCTCAGCTCCAGTAATCTGTGGGTTGGTTCCTTTTTCGCATACTTTCATCCAAATATCGTAACTGTAGTAGAGACAACTGTGTCATCGTGAACACGTAGAGAGAAACGTGATTCGTCAGAAATGACAGAGCGCCAATTTTCCTGCACCCAGCCACAGAATAGTTAGGAATACAGAAGTTAAATAGCCGGTAATTCCGCGAACTCACTCACACACACCTGCAAAACGGCTTCACTGGCCAGCAACATGGCGAAAACACCAGCCGCCAATGAGCGTAAGGCGGCTGCCCTGCTAGCCGGCAGCCAGGCCAGTAAGAAACCTACCGCAAAATGCAGGAGTCAAACACACGCGAGTCTGGCATCGGCAGCCTCCGGCAGCCAATAAGCGGCAAAGTTCGCCCGTATCAAATGAGCCGTCATGTTATATCACGTCTACATTGTATTACAGTTTAGTCTGTGGCCCAGCCCAGGACTCAGTGTGACCACATTGGTGAAATATTTGACTCGCATTCTAGAGGACAATGGTTCTACTCCCAGCTCCGGCCATCTTCATTTCCGTTTTCCACGTTGTTTCGAAAGCGACCCGAGCAAATCTTTGCATATGCTATGGCTATAGGTACGATTATTTCGCGTATTGATTCTAGGTCAGGTTGAACGTCAATAACGTATACTTCACTCCTACTTCTGTGATTAGACGAGAGCGGTTTTAATACACATTTAACGACTGCAAGCCAGTTATAAATAAGGAAACAAGACGTGGAGATATCGCGTGCTACACGTTTGTACTGTTAGAAGCCAATGGATATTCGACTTCAGCCGGTACACGTATAGAACTGAGAAGCCTAGGCTGTTGCCAGATGAATACGCGAAATACTCGTGCCTCTAACTATGGCCATTTTCTTTCCTGGCCATTATTGTTTGAGCCCGTCTGTAACAACTTCAAGACGTGAAATCCGACAACCTAACCGGTTTCACTTACCATAGTGACTTTTTCACGTTTTGTTATTTGTCGGTGTTTTTCCCGAGTAAGTATTCTAGTTGAATGAATCGGCGAAAAGCCAGTGTAAATGTAATGTTCTCACGTTCAATATTAAGTTGTTGCCTTCTACATAATCAATTTTAGTCAATCATAGACTGAATAATGCTTTTCTTTGTATTTTTTTAACATACGAATCCCATATACTTTTTTTTTTTTTAATAAAAAGATGGCGTCGACAGCAACGTGTTCCACTCCCAACCCAAGATTCCTAGTGCGTGTATAATTTAAATTTCAGTCGTCACGAAGAACGCGCTGGCATATTTTATGTTCTATATTTGTGTCAGATAAAGAAGACGTGCATGTTTTTAGCCTCCATTCGTTATAATTGGACTTCTAGCAAGGCGATGATAATTGGATTCGTATAAAGAACATATAATTAATTTTTCTTCGCTGCAGCTGAAGATAACATCAGAACTTCTCGCGATAGGTAACACTTGCATTCAACTAGCGTAACTGAAAACCGTAAGACAATGTTTCTGACTACTCCCACGAATTTATCAGCAAAGTATCTTATGATTCCAAGGACATGTACATCTTACATGAAGAAACGTGGTTCATTATCAGGTGTTCAGATGCACGGAACTGTTTTTCGTACTAAGAAGAAAAAAAAATCAACATGTTTAATGTAATTTTTTGTATGTATCTTCAGTAGCGCCGACGAAAACCTCCAAAGGAAGCCCAAGACATACACTACTATATTTCGTACAAGACAACGGTAAAACGTTAGACTTGTGTTCGAGACGGTCCGGGTTCGATTTCCGGCTACGGCCATCCTGATTTCGGTTTCCCGTGGTTTCCTGAAATCGCTCTAGGTGAATGCCGGGATGTTTCCTTAACAAAGGCCTTTATTACTTCCTGTCTTTGTGTAATATGTTTAACCGTTTCTAATGATCTCGATGGTGAAATGTAAAACTTTATTTTAAAAAAACTTGATTTACTATTTGAAAGTGAAAAATGTGCGAATAAAAATAAAAGAAATTACTTACGAATAACATTTCTACCGAACACTACTGTTTCATTTATTGACGTTACGTGCAATGTCATATCGAACATATACTCTAGAAAAGTAGGCTACACGTCGGTAGTATCCTCATAGGCTTGGATCGAAGAGTCAAAACCTCTATACGTGACGGTTGTAAATAAAAAAATAATAAGTTACAGAGCACAACTAAAATGTTTTAAAAACTATAACTGTTAGTTTATCTTGATTAATTTTTACGTATCATTTATGTTATTTATCTACTTAATCAGTTGAAATATATCCTTGAAATTTGATTGTATTGACTCTGTATTAAACCATTTATTTCCCTAACTGGAATATAATCAAATAAATTATAAGTTGATGAACTTGGTTTCCGATAATATGAAATTATGAGTACAATACCATAGGGGGAAAAAATACAAACTAAATTGTTTGGTTGGGTATACGTCATTGTTGCTGAATTGTTGCTGAATCGAATAAAACCCACAGTTACATACAAGGACTAAGAACTAGAAAAATAAACAAATAATATACTAGAGAAACAAACCAAGGAAGCCGGAAGTGACAGTAGTCTACAAACAGAGAAGTAAATCCAAAATAGGAATACAGTCTTTATACAATAACGAAAAAACAAGAATAACGAAAAAAGAAAAAACCAAACAGACAAGGACCAAACAAGACGCATAACAACGGCGACAGTGATGGACGAAAGACGAGACCAACACACATGGACACTGCAACAGAAATGGTCGTACACAAAACAAAAAAACAATAAATATAACACAGACGATAACAGTAAGCTCCCTTCGACGATAACAAATGCTACGTTTCGGGAACTGGTGTCTGTTCCTATGTCTTCAGGCACACGAACAATCTGAGGAACAGACGGGTGACAGGTGCAGACCGACTTACAGTCAGGGGCCGCGGTGGTCGAATGGTCAGACCATTCGCCTCTCACCAAGGGTCGGACCCTGGATTTTCGCATATGGGAACGGTGCCGTTGGTCGGCGGGTTTTCTCGGGGATCTCCTGTTTCCTTCGCCCCTTCATTCCGGCGCTGCTCCATACTCACCTCATGTCACCCCTCACCAGCGCTGAAGACCTCGATGTTAAGCGCTGACCAAAATCTCTCACTCACTCACTCACAGTCAAGAACAACAGGTTCGACCTGTGCATTTTACTTTATATAGCCTCTCGACACAGCTGATGTTAACGTCATGTGTAGAGACACTGGACAATTGCGAAAATATTTAACATAGTCTCCAATGAACTGTAATATCTCAATAGTGACACGTGAGAACAGTTGTATGGATAATCACACACGTTCTATGTCGAAACTGTACAGTTCTAATTGGGTCTGTTGAAGAGAGACACAGAGCTTCATATAAACGATAGCCAATATAGGTGCACAACCTTCAGTGTTTTACATAGCATTTTGGAGCCTAGCCAACAATCAACAATTTTTCCCGCGATTTACCAGTGCCTCTGGTCATATGATATTACAGTAAGAAGTGCAGCGCCGTATTGTTGACGAGAATTACGCTTCACGGTAAATAACTGGTTTCTATTGACATGATGGTGAAGAGTTTTCAACGCGGGAGCTGGTTTGAACCTCAGGCCGACACTAGGCGAGATTATACTGCGGTGGTTCGCCATTGTCTTCCTCAGTAAGGGGGTGAGGGGTCAACGCTACACGTAGTCCTGAACCCGAGGGAGGTAGTTGTTTATCTTCCTTGAACCAGGGATCCATGGGCAACAGGCCGGAGAAATTACTACTGAACCAATCGGCCCGATTATGTTGGCATACAGAAACCAAAACACTGCTTGTTGTAGCTGCTGACAACTGTACATACTTGTGTAAGCTACAAGTTAACGTTACAGTCATTATGACGCTGTTCTTCCTCGGCATTGGTAGTTTGCAACATAAATATATTTAGCCATAAAAACATAGAATTGAAAGACATTCGGCTACCGATAATTAAAAAAGAGGTTAATTTTCAACAAAAAATATTTTCCCAGCCACAGCCATCATCGCAGGAAAGCATTAGTCAATAACAACAAGTTCTTACCTGCGCAATCAATCAGGGTAATGCTCATATTGGCTGTGACGGAAGAGGAAGTACAGAGTATATAAACTCCTTGTTTTCCAGTTGCCAGTACCAAACAAAGTCCTTTTGTTTGTTCACTTGTCTGTTTGCTTGTGTGTATTATCTTGTTTTCTGTAACACAACATTTGTTGTAATGGCGTATGTCCAAAATACTTCTTCAGTTTGTAGTTCTTCTGCATGTGTCGATTACTACTGAGTGGTCACAAATGGTTCTGTAAGCAACGGAGGTTCAATTGACATTGGTAGGGACAGGAACATTGCGCGAATTCAGTGACCTGCATGTTATAATCAAATATCTTATACATAGTTAGACCCCGGTCATTTGTCCACTACCTGCTACTCAGTGTAACAGTAGACAATGAACGAGTGAAGCGGGTGAAGAGTATTGGTCAGCACTTAACATCGAGGTCGTTAGCACTGGTGAGGGGTGACATGAGGTGAGTATGGAGCAGCGCTGGAATGAAGGAGCGGGGAAAACGGGAGATCCCCGAGAAACCCGCCGACCAGCGGCATCGTCCGGCACGATTCCCACATGCGATTATTCGGAGACCGACCTCTCCGGGATTCGAACCCGGATCGTCTTGGTGGGAGGCAAGGGGTCTGACCCCTTGGCCGCCGTGGTCTCAGACATTGAACGAAGACGGGGCTTGAGTATGCATTGGACACTGGAGTCTAACGTTCTGGTCATCGAATTCGCGAAAATTTTCCTGTCCCTATTCATTAGCTTACGACGCATTCATCAGGAGTGTACAGCACTGAGAATACATAGACAGTCCTCCGTTGCGACAGTCCACAGGCCACCACAGCTCGTACAAGAGATCGCATGACGCTACGGTGGACGGACGAAGCGCCTTCCACTGTCGCCCTAAATAAATATGGTCAGAACCAAGCAGAATTTTGCCTCCTTGCGGTTAGTTTCCTGGGGAGTCGTGTGCCAAGTGATTGACGTAGGACCTGCCCCTTCGCGTCCTGATTCCCGTGGGAAAAGTTTCCCGTGAGCAGCTATTGATTATCATTTTCTATTCAGGACGGGCTCGCATGTCTGTGACGTATCTGCGGTGACCCGGGGGAACAGATGGTCAGATGTTTTCTGCTCGCCGCAAAGTGGACACGATAACCTTCTTCTCCGTTGTTCGCTGCCGTGCGACAACTTAACTCTCTCTCATTCTCTCTCAGCTCTTAGTCTTTTAAAACCTTGTTCTTTGATGAAAGTGGTGTACGTAAGTAGCTACTCGGGTTAAATACGCAGATTGTTACAGCAGAAGGAACTTTATGGACGTAATGAGGTACTTGCATACGCGGCGTTGAAATTGTGTGATGGGAGGTTATTGACTCGAAGCTGTGTGCTTGACGAACAAAACCACAGCAATTTGTTAATACGTTATTTAATTTCTGTGGGGTCCTCAGCTTCTCTCCAAGTTTTTTTAAAGCAAGCCGTAATGATGGAAGAATGTAGCAGCATGAAAGAAGCATTCAAATTAAACTTAACCCTTGGGGATTATGGTAATAAAGTTGTTTTGTTTATTTTATTTACCTGTGCGTCTCGTCGACAGCGTGGTCATTAGAGACAGTTATGTACGCACAACTGTTTGAAAGGAATCAGCCATGGTATTTATTAAGGAACCATCCAAGCATTCGTCTGAAGAGATTTCGTTACCATGATAGAAAAATAAGCTTGATTCAAGCTTGAATCAAGTTTGCCATGACAAGTCTGCAAGCTTGCAGCAAGCTTGTCATGTCAAGCCATAAGCTTGAATCAAGCTAACTAGTCTCCACACGACAAGCCTGCGGCAAGCTTGCCAGGAAAGCATGATTCAAGGTTGCTGCAAGCTTGTAACAAGCTTGCCTCGTACAAGGCAGGATACAACTGCAAAAAAAAAAAAAAAAAGTTGACTCAAGCTTGAATAAAATTTTCCAAGTAAGATTTGCAACGTCAAGCCTAAATCAAGTCAATTGCAGGCTTGCCGCAAGCTTACGTGCTATTTGGGTAGTCAATAGAAAACCGAAGTGAGGATTATCGGAGTCGGGAACGGAACCGGGCTCCTCCCGAATGCAAGTACAACGTTTAACCATAACCTCACTTTTGGCAGGAAGACGAGAGCGAAATAAAATTCATTGGATGTAGCGACACCTGATTTTCGCGAACATATTTTAGCTCCAGCTTATTTCAATACCGTGCGTGCAAACCTGTAGCTGTGGGTCATGGTTAATACTGACAGCGTCGAAAATGTTTTGTGCCAACATAAACTTGAAAACACTGTAGTTTCTTGCAACATTTGACTCAGTGATATATGCCTGACACAATGTAGCTGTCTGCAGACTAACAATAGGCATCAAATATTACAATATCGGGATTCTTACATAGGCTATATTTCAGTTGGGGCTTAGCTAATTACATTTCCTTTCATTTAGCGTTTTGTGTTCGAAGCAATCAATTCAGAATTTAATATAATAATTCCCTCTCACCACATAATAAAGACTAAATAACTATACAGTAGTCTGTCTCGTATAAGAATTCCACTTGTTGACATTTGTGTTTGCATTTATTTTTTAGTTGTTTTCATGAAATAAGCAGTGTTTTTTTCTGACACGAGTAACTTTTCCACAAACACACTTAGCTGGGTCTCAAACTGTGCAATTTATCAAAATTAAAAGTTATTTCCTGCAGAAATTGGTACACACGATAGCCTTCAAAACTGTCAAAAATGGAATTCTTTCGTGAGACAGACTATACTAGTACTAAATTAGCAAATAAATATGCTCATCATCATAATATGTAAAATTTATTAAACGAAAATTAATACTTTTGGCGAAAGGTGTGACACAGACTTTTAACATGGGTGCCTTTTTTAAATAACACTATAACTTAAAATCTCTGTTATTTTTGTAGATAAGTAAGTTCGGAACGCGTTCAACAGTTTGGTGTAAAAGTGAAACAACAACACCGGCGAAGGGTGTTACAGAGACAAAAATCACCCACCCATCAAGAAAAAGAAATACCTAGAACAAACTGCACCAAAAGTGAATTATTTCGGACAAACCGCAAGTCGTCAATAACAGTGACGTAATGCCTCAATAAAAATGGCTTGCTAAGGCGCAGCGTCACCTTTGTAGAAGCGCGAGGAAATCACAGCCTCGTAGGGGTAGCTACAATACTCGGGAGGGTTGAAAGGCAGCGGCCGACCTTTGTCGGCGAGCGACAAGGCACCTTGCAGACAAAGCCTATAAAGGTGGCCGGCCTGTCTTTGTTAGCAAGGTTACCGCCTCGCCAATGCCACCCTTACACCTTATACCTGTCCCGCGAAGTGCTGTGTATACACTGTATTATTGCAGACTTGTCTGGCAGGCAGCAGCTGACGTCATCGCATTTTACACTACAATCACACCAGAGGCTATAGAGCGGTGTAAGAGCTTCCAACCTTACAACATTATCCAAAAACTGCTCAACGCGCATGAATTATACTTCCTTACGAATGTAGGTCGTTCGTGTTAAAGTGAACAGTAAAAATTTAACCTTTGATAAATGTCAGTAGCCGTTACTGCATATAATTCAACATTTACAATAGTTGCAGTACTACTAATGCGGTTGCCAACGAATTTATTTATTACGTCCTTCATATCTTGCACGTAACCAAATTTTAAACAAATATCATATTCACAAGAATAACAGTACAAATGAGTTGAAATTTAACTAGAAACAGTTCAAAATAGTAACTTAGTATATAAAATTTACGTTGTTAAAATAAAACAAGTTGACAGCGGTGACAAAACTTAAATGATAACAAATTTAAATCCTGGAACTTGCTTGTAGCTTACAGCATACATTATAGACCAGTTATTCAACAAACAAGAATGAGATTAATAATACAAATAACTTGTGCAGTTAAGTGTATAGAAGAAAAAAATAAATTTAACTAAGTTTACAAATCTGGGACAGTGCCACTAAAATCAGTAATAACATATATCACTTTAAAAATAATTAAGTTATATATATATATATATATATATATATATATATATATATATATATATATATACACACATACATAATTACAAGACATGTTACGTAATGCGGTAACGAAAAGTTAAGGTATTCTTAATGTGTGTGTGAAATTCAAATTGATGGAATCATCTGCAAATTGTCTTCATAGTTTGGTCGTATTACGCTTAAAGGGGTTAATGTTGTCGAGTTCCTGTTATTCAAAGGTAAATTATTCCAAGGTCTTGTAACAGAAACAGTAAATAAATTATCATTTACCTGAGTTCTGTAAGCAGGAATAGTTAAATAACTTGCAGGTGTATATATATATATATATATATATATATATATATATATATATATATATATATCCCTTAGATTGGAACATCCGTCAGTACCCCATTAGAAGGAACATCCGTCTGTGAGGCTGTGTCCTTAATTCTAATTGCTGGAATACCAGTTGTTGGCATATGAGTCTAACTATAGATGCAATTCATGATTGTTAACATATAGGAAATAATAAAATGATATTCCTGCAAAAATAAAAATTAGTGATACACTTTTTAAATTTAATTTGACA